>SNQJ01S0245908.1:0-13162 GCA_010110895.2 Picea sitchensis | reverse complement strand
TTTAGAGTCGAGACTCTGTTGCAGTTTGCGTTTACACACATTGTAAACATACATTCGTATTAATAAAAAAACAAGTTTTTCCTCAATAAGATTATATCTATATTTTCCTGTATTTTATGAATTTTATTTGTGTGTTTATGAATACATGTTGTAGTTGTATGTGGTAGGTTCCATATGCAGGGATAAGATAGAGTTCACTATCTATCTGTGAGTTTGTTGGGTAGATATTGGTTCTTTTAGGATAAGTGGAAGGAGTGCACGATAGAGTATTGAAAACTTTGTGAGCCAACGCAAGGATTTCACATCTGAATTTCAAGCCGAATTCATAGAACATGCCAGGAGGGCACACCAGGATAGTCTCAGACTTGTAAAGGAGCTTGAAGGTTAATGAAATCCTTGTGGGAGAGACTATGTAGATAAGGAAAAAAAACCAGAGTTGATGAATACTCTATAGAGCTCTTCCAGGAGGGCATTGAGCAGGTGCAAGTGTGCACAAAAGGACTCTGTTTCCAGTGCTATGAAAAGAGTGTCAAGGAGAAGACATGAAAAAGTTCCTCAACACTCTTTAATATCAGTAAGGAGTGTTGTGAGCAGGTGCAAGGAGTTCACAGATCCAATAATTATATTAAGTATTGGTGAAGTTATGGAATCCTAGAGTTATTGAACACTCTGAAAGAAAGGCTTAGTAAGGAGTTCTTTGAGAAGGTGAAAGAGTGCACAAAAACAACACATTCTAAAGTGTTGGAGGAACTCGAGGAGAACCATAGTTGTTGAATTCTCTGAGGAAGAGATATACAAGAGTGCATTGAGAGAACAAGGGAGTACGTTATTGAACCTAAAAGAGGTTAGGATCCAGAAGGAAGACCTCTGCAAGGTGTGCATCAAGAAAACACTTGGACCATTGTTGAAGAAGTATGAATATTCGGACAGGTGCAAGGATTGCACCAAAAGTTTATTGTATCAACTCTTAATAACATCATAAGGATGAGCGTTAAGTGCCAAGAGGACACTACACATTCATTTGGAGGGAGAAGAGGGTCAAGTCCCTTAGAATATCGATCAATTGTAAAGTTCAATAAAGATAGTGTAAGTGTTCACAGTGACCCTACATAGTGAGTGGAGTCCAAGGACCTTTACAGGTTCAAATTGTGAAGACAGTGTAGGTTCACACTAAAGAAAGCACAAGGTGTGTTCCAGAGAAAAAATTTCTTCAAGTTTGAAAGATCATAAGAAGGAGAAAAGTTGAGACCCAAGTAGTCGGGCTCATAGGAGGACCAAAGGCCACAGCCTTTTAATATTTTCCATTATTCCCAATCCGGGAGGAAGTGGTAGAGCTCAGGAGGGAGGAGTTGTGAAAACCATCAGATCAGTTGTGATGAGAGATCTGGGTCATTGAATTCTATGTCCAGATACCAAGAGGTGTGCACCAAGTAGGAAAGAATATCCCAACCAGTGGATCTGAGCATGAAGTATCGAAACCAGTCGAATCCAGGTAAAGTGCACAAGCTTTAAACCCCTTTAAAAGTGCACACAAGAGTGGACTCATGAAGTCCTTAAGTCCCAAAGTGGATCGAGACCAACCATCATCCAGGGGGACAGGTGGTGGAAGATATGGAAGTCTGGAGTAATTTCACTCTGGAATATTTTAGGTGAGCAGTGAGAGAAATTTCCAAATCTCCCAAGCCCAGAGCTCATCCTAGTCGTTGGCGCTAGGAGGAGTATGTGTCAGTAGAGCTTAAACTACAGAGGAATTTTCACTTTGGGAGGTTTCAGTCAAGGAGTGTGAAAAAATACTGAATCCTGGTCATCGATCACCAGGAGGCACGTGGCACCATATCATGGAGTCTGAAAGGAAGAACTTCGGGAGAAAGGGGGTGAAAAAGGTGGAAAAACTATCGAAGTTGTAGGGAGATGGAGGAGATATGAGATGGTTTTTTCAAAGGATGCATGTCATCGAATTGAGGAATATAGAGGTATAACACTCTGAAAGAAAACAAGATAAGAGTTGAGAGAACTCCCGAAGGCCAGAGTTCTGAAGCCATCTGAGTCATCCATTTCACGGAGACATGTTGCAACAGATTGTGAACTCTAGAGGAGAGGAACTCTAGAGGAGAGGAACTCTAGAGGATTTGAAGTTTTGAGCTTATAAAATCCCTAAGCCCAAAGTAGAAAAAGATCTTATCCATCCAACAATTGAAGACACATGGCGGGAGATCCTGCATTCGAGAGGAGCGAGTGTAGAAGGGTGGGGAACTCCCAAAGAGCTGGGAGCTAAAGAATATCTAGGTCTTCTATTAGTGAGGATAGGTGTCATCAGATCCTTCACTCTGGAGAATGAGTACTAAGAAATAATTGAGGTCTGGAGCTGCAAGGACTTTTGAAGGCTAGAGTCACAAATTCATCCCAGTTGTCCATTGGAAAGGGATGCTTGGCAGAAGATCTACCACCCCGGATAAAGGCCACTACGGAAGAAAACTGAGTTGGTTGGAGAAACAAATCCCAAACGTCAGAGCAGCATATTTCATTTGATCCATACGTTGGAAAAAGATGCATGGAAGAATCTTATAAACCGAAATTTCACCATACATGCATACCCGACATTTGGCCCTCTTAACTACTATTTTTTCCAAGCCATCACTCAACATCTCTTCTTAAAAACCCTATTTTTGAAGATGTACACACGTACAAATTTTTTATACACCACTACAACTCGTGTACATATGCTAGATGCACCATTACAGCCCGCGTATACCCACAAATTTTGTAAAAATTAAAAAGTTGCAAGGAATTCGTTGAGATTACGGGATATTGGGTAGTTTTCCAACTATCCCACCGCATATAGCCCATCAACCAACCGATTAACCATCCTTTTGTCATATAAAATGAGTTTTTGGGGTCTGATTCCGAAGAGAGGCATAAGAACAGTGAAACTCTGTTGGTTTCACATCCCCTCCTTGCCCCAAGAATTTGTAGCCACCTTGTGAGGTTTGAGACATAATTGTCCATTCTTGCCTTTTTCCTCTATTATAAACCTATTCCATTTCCCTAGAGAGAACTGTGAGAGGAGAAAGATATGTGGAAGTGTAGTTGGAGCTTGGTGAAGAGGAGCTCGGACCAGGTTCGAGCAACATTCGTTGATCTCATTGTAAGTAAACTGTATGATATTAATAAAAGGAATACTTTTTCTGTCCCGCAATATGATGTGTTCAATTTTTTTGTTTGATTTATGTTTTATACTGATATCTAACCCACTAATTCATATATGAGATACATGTTCGTAGTTTCTTATTTATCTTTTTATGAATGCAAGTTAGCCATGGGAGGATAACTGTAGTTGAGGAGCAATGGAATGTGAAAGGATCAACACCGGATGCGGAGTTTAAGGTAGAGCTACCAGATATTTTTACTTTGTATTTCTTGTATGAATGTGGGGTATATTTGGGGTAGTCTAAAGAGTAGGATAGTTTTAGACGGTCGTATTTTCCTACATGTTGAACCCTAGTGTAGTCCATAGGGGGTGTTTCCCACTATAGAAGAACTGGTGACCATACTGGGGAAACCTCTAGGGTTTTAGGGGATAGTTTATGGCTGTTTTAATTGGTTTGATTACCTTTTTTTTGAGTTTCTGTAAGTTATTGAGTCTTTAAGGGATTTTGGTCTACCATACTAGTACTCCTTTCCTTGATAGCCCGACTGTTAGTTTTATTTTTTAGAATTTAATGAGGTGTAGACGACCTATAGTGGGTCTATAGGCGTACATACACGCCCTACCTTTAGACAACCCGCGTACATATGTAGGTTGCTTAAGTGTCAGTAGCGTTCTGATGTCAAGAATTTTTTTTTGGAAGAAGAGGCAGTCAACCTCTTCCCTGATTGAAGTCATACTTCTCAGGGGTTTCTTGATCTAGTACTAGTCTTTATTATTACAGGCTTTAGCATGGGTTTGACATCAGTTTGCTTATCTATTAAATATTTCTTGTGTTTTCTTCAGAAAGATTTTAGATGAGTCTGTGAGTCTTTGATCAACTTGTTTGGTGCCTTCAGTGACGCCCTACGATTCACAATGGGCCAAAGGTCAGTTTTCAGTCTTGTCTTGTTTTTCACATTTACCCCTTTCACTTTATTTAAAGAAAAATAAAAAGAATTTATTTCAAGTTTCTCGTTTGAAGCATAAAAAAAAAACCAGAAAGAAATTAGCATAGTGTTGTGTTTCCTTTGCATCTTGAAAGCATTTCAAAAGAAAATAAGAATGATAGTCCTTATTTGCTAGTGTTCTTATAAAGTTTCATTTTTCACAAGAGTCTTAACAACATCAGTTGCACTACCGCACCTCTTTTGAGTAAATCAAGCCTTAAAAAGAAAGTTAATTAAAATCTACTAAAGTTTATGTTTGTAGGGTCAGTCAACTAGTTTAAGGTTAGACCCCTGAATTAGTTGGAGAGGAAACTCTTCAAGGATTTAAAAAAAACATTGGAGTCTGAGTTAGGGAGTGTTAAATTCCAGTAAATGTGAAAGTTATCTGGGACCCCCCTCTAAAACAGGGGCTAAACATGAGGTCGCATGAGGAAAGGTAGCAGAGATAACCCCTCCAAAGCTGGACCAAGCCTAGTGGGGAACACATATTGAGGACTTGTCGTGGGATACAATCGTTTTCATTTACCTACGGGGCTTCATGGATCTAGAATTCATTCGAGGTCCTCATTTTTCTTCCAGACCACCTTCTCTCGATACCCTCGATAGGTTTTAGGCTTGTTACCCTGCTCATTACGGTCCATCCGACTGTCGACTATACTCGCCTCGTGCCAGTTCGCAAGCTGGCAACTTAGTTGCTTTTATTCTAGGGACTTACACAGGTGACTGCGAGGGTATACCATGGTACCTACGGAAGAGTTCGGGTCACACTTTATTGAGTATAACCAAAGGGTTCTTCCGTATTCGAGTTTCACTTGCACCGGTAAGTTTCTCTAGTGTTGGCTGGCATAACTGTTCTTCTTACTAGTTAGTCGTTTGCTTGATTTTCCTTTATTAAATTTTAGTGTGTGCTCTGTGCTCCTTAGTTTTCCATTTTGAGTTAGTCAGTCATTGATTTGGGTCTCCAACCTAGGGTGGTAGACTGCCCACTCCGTCGGTTGTGAGGACTTTTTGGTCTTCCGCTTAGAAACGTGGAGCTGCCTCTTTATAGGCATTGTTTTGATAACATTGGTTCGCTATAGTCAGTGTGTGCAAATTTTACAGACTTAAACGATATCACAAAGGGAGATGTTATGTATAATATATTCATGGATAAATTTACTGATGATACCAACCAAGGAACCCCTTCACAAGGGGATTCTTGTGCTTTTCCTTTCTTCAGAAACGTTAGTTTCCCTTTGATGGTCACTTTGTACATTCCTGGGTTTAATGTGGGACTACCAGTTTGGTTGGGTACCATTAAAAATGTCATGAATGCTCTTGATGCTTCTCAGTTAAGCACTTTATGTCATGGGAGCCATGTTGATGTTCCTTTGTCAGCAAATTATTCTCCTCCTCCTTCTCCCGCCTTTGGTTAAAGTATAGTTAATATTAACCAGAAGTCTAAACGAAATAGAAAGAGGAATAATAGGAAGAAGAAGTCACCAACCTCTGCAAGTCATGTTGAATACCAACACCCAACCTTTGCAAGTCATGTTGGGGGAAAACACACAACCTACTCAATTCATGTTGGGGGCAAGCACACAACCTACTCAATTCATGTTGGGGGGGAAATTCCAGACATTGCTAGTCATACTGGCAATAAGTCTATAGGCTCTGTGAGTCATGCCATCGACCCATCACCAACCTATGTAATTCATGTTGGAGATGCACAACCAGCCACTTCTAGTCATGTTGGGGGCATTGATTTTGTTGAGAAACCTAGATGGATAGAACATAAGACTAAGTTCCCTTATAAGCCTTGCAAGGGAGATCACCTTACTCATTTATGCCCTGGCCTTCCATAGGTACGAAGATTGTGGTCCCTATCTGCAAGGTTTTCCCATTTTGAGACTTCTGAGGTTTCCTCATAGTCTATTCATCCATTAGTTGAGAAAGTGGTCATCCCAATGCAATCATCGACTGATCCCACTCCTATTTTGGGGGGTGAAGTGCCTTTAGACCATGTAATATCATAGCCTATTCATCCATTGGTTTATAAAGTGGTCACGTCAATGCAGTCATCGTCTGATCCCACTCGTCTTTTGGGGGGTAAGGTGCCTTTAGACCATGTAGTATCGCAACCTATTCAGCCATTGGTTGAGAAAGTGGTCACGCCGATGCAGTCTTTAGTTGATCCCACTCTTCTCTTGAAGAGTGTCGAGTCTACCAAAGTGATCGTGTCATTGCAATCTTCGGCTAATCCCACTTTTATCATGGAGATTGATGTGTCTACCGACTATGTTTTTAGCATTTCCAGTTCAGTACTTTGAGAACAAGGGGGCATTCCGCTAGCTTCGAGCACACCCCCTCCAAGTCCTAGGATGATTTCCTTTGATTGTAATGACCTTGCCGAGCCTTGTCTTCCTTCTTCCGCACCCTTTCAAATAAGGGTTGAAGTTAATTCAACAAAACTTTATCAATGTATTTTGTATGAAGTATCCTCTGCAAGTATTTTATCCTCCTTGGTTTGGAAAATCTTGGGATCTCTCAAGCTTGTGTCTGCTTCGCATGAGTTATTGTGTTTTGATAGACGTCCTAGTGAATATTTTGGGATCCTTCCTCAGTTTCCTATCTCATTATGTGGGAATATTTTCCTTGTCGATGCTATAGTGGTGCAAGGCCCATTACATTTTAATATGCTTCTCGGGCGTGATTATGTATATGCTATGAATGTTGTGGTGTCTACCCTCGTCCAAGTTATGCATTTCCCTCATAATGGAAGCATTGTCACTATCGAAAAAATAGAATCTAATAATCACCATCCTAATTCAGTGTTAGTTTAGGCTGCCCCTTTATATGTTCCTAGTGTTCGTATTGACTCTACCCCACCACGAGTTAATTATGTGGAATCTTATTCTCGGGGTTCAATTGCTTATGATCAGGAACCTGTGAAATCATGTTTTCCTTCTCGAGAATTGGTCTCAACAATTGACCCATTGGTTTATCCAGTGGGGGCATGAGATCCCTTTCTTCCCCCTCTAGGTCCAAGTGATACTGAGTCTCTTTCTAAGTCTGATATCGTTGTTTATAGATCCTCAAGTCCTCATGATTGTGATTCTTTGTTGATAGACTCTGCCAGTCCTAGCCAGATCCTCCATCGTCATATGAAATATGGTCAGTTTACTTCACCCTTTGGGAATGTCGACCCTCATTTGCATTATTTCTCATATTTTGAATTTCCTTCAGATGATCCTATCCTTGATCCATGACTACGGTTTCTATAGCATGGGAGGACTTACACCGTGTATTGTGTTTTCTTCCATTTTGGGAGAATTTCCAAGTTGACTATCGAAGAGACTCTTGGTTTGAGCATAGCAGTGGGCTCTACCTGAACCAGTTTCATACATGAGTCATAGCCCCCTAGAGTCTTCTTTAATCCCTTTTCAAACTCTTTAAACATGAAAAGATTGTCGAGCGATATTATTGTCCTTCATGCTCGCCAAATTAAAACTTGAAGTCACTTCTATCTGGTGGTAGTTTACACCTTTTTCGGTCCAGATGGTCAATTGTACGAACAAAGTTATACTCTAGGAACTTTGGTTCGCTAGAAGAGTATTCTCATGTATATGTTTAATGATTGTTCGAGCCCGAGGGACTAAATTTACAAAAAAGGAACACCCACGGAGTCCATAGTTAAGCTCTTTTCAGATTCCCTAAAATTGAAAAGATTGTCGAGTGACCTTGTTCCGTCACACTCATTAAAATTGTCAAGAAGAACATCCCCTATGAGGTCCATGGTTAAGATCTTTTCAGACTCCTTAAAATTGAAAATATTTCTGAGTGACCTTGTTCTTTCACACTCATTAAATTGGTTTAGAAAAACATCTACTAGCATGAGTTTACCCCTTTTTTTGGCCTGTAGATTAAGGAGGAAAAAGGCACACCTCGGGATATTCATCTAGCCGGGAGAGTTCTCCTAAGTAGATTTTATACTTTTTTGGGCTAAGGAGACTAAATCTAGAAAAAGGTTGTGAGTCCATAGTTAAGCTCTTTTTAGACTCCTTAAAATTGAAAAGATTTCCGAGTGATATTGTATTTGTCACACTCGTTAAAATGGTTTTGAATATATGTCTTTTCAGTGCTATTTTATCCCTTTTTTGAGCCGACTAGACTACCTTCAAAAAAGGTACCCCAATAGAGTCTTCTTTTATGTTTCTTCAGACTCTCTAAACGTGAAAAAACCACCGAGCTTACCTTCTCTAGGCTCGTGAAAAATACATTGAAGGGGATTTCATCATGTATTGCTAATCACAATTTCATCTCTACGTCTTTGGCCTAATGTCGGCTCCATGTTGCTCTCAAATAAACCTTTGAAGAATGCCTTATACAAAAGCCTTGTATCACTTTGCCTCTGTGACCTGACACCTTGACCCATGGAGGAATTTTCCCCAAGTGTCCTTTTCCTGCACATGTCTCCTTGCTATGAGAATTAGTGCGTTCCTTGCACTTGGAACTAGTATGCTTGTGACACTCATTGCTCCTTTGTAACGTAGCATTCTCTTATTCTTTTTCAAGCTATTCAAAATGTTGAAAAAGACAAAAAAATCAAATATACCCCAAAAAGAGGACGAGAAATTTATTTTCTTTTTATGGAAGCACAATGAGTTGCCCTTGGAAAAATCAGATCCTTTCGTTTGTCGTCAAGCATTGGGATTTAATATAACCTTAGGAAGTTGTTCTCGCTACATAGAACCGTGTCTTCCTCCATTTGGTTATCCTTCGAAACACGTGGAGAGTTTGTGTTGCCTCCTGCATCGTGAACTTATGTCAATGTCATGCTTCCTGGGTCTGATCATCAATCATGCTATTTTCCAAAGGAATGTTTACCCAACCTGAGCCAACCTTTCTATAGTTTGTCTTCCCTCATGCCTGGCCATCCCCATAAGTCCAGTCAAGTATTTCCTCGAAATCAATGAAGTTCTCTGCCTAATCAACGAGATCCTCTTATATGTTCCCCGACGAGTCGTCGAAGACCTCTGGGTAGTGAAGTTGTACACTCACATTACACTCCTACCTTATTTTTGAAGATATTGAAGTTGTTTCTCGAGCTCTAAAGGCATCATCTCCAACCATCAGGTGTCATTTGGCTTATTGAAGATGGATACTATACATGTATATCTTTGATTTTGAGATGCAGATCGACTGTGTATTGCTTGCATATACACTTTATATAGTTATATGAAATGGATCTACAATGTATTTGATTGGAAACCATGATTTATTTCATCTCGAGCATGGGTATGCCTGCCTCAATGAGACAATTATTATTTTTGCAGATGGTACCTTCTGAACTCTAGTATAGGGCTCACTCGCTTCGTACGTTGGTGAAGATTTGTAATGTATTTCGGCCATCAGATGCTCTTATGAACTCACACATTAGGGGGAATATGTTATGACCCTAAATTGAACCATACATTCATACATGGCATTTGTCCCTCTTACTTACTATTTTTCCCGAGCCATCACAGAACAACTCTTCTTAAAAACCCTATTTTTGAAGATGTATGCTCCCTCCACCACTACTTCCCATGTAAAAATGCTTGTTGCGCAACTAAAACTCACATACGTATGCTAAGTGCACCATTACATCCCACATATACCCATAAATGATGCACAAATTAAAAAGTTGCAAGGAATTCATTGAGATTACGGGCTATTGGGTAGTTTTCCAACTGTCCCACAACCTATATCCCATCACCCAACTGAGTAACCATATTTTTGTCATATAAAAGGAGGTGTTAGGGTCACATTATGAAGAGAAGAAGAATATTAGTGAAACTCTATCCGTTTCACATTGCCTCCTTGCCCCAAGAATTTGCGGCCACCTTGTGAGTTTTGAGCCAGAATTGTCCATTCTTGCCTTTTTCCTCCATTATAAGCCTATGACATTTCCCTAGAGAAAACTGTGAGAGGAGAAAGATATGTGGAAGAGTAGTTGGAGCTTGGTGAAGAAGAGCTCGGACTAGGTTCGAAAAGAAGTCATCGATCTCATTGTAAGTAAACTTTGTGATATTAATGAAAGTAATACTTTTTTTGTCCTGCAATATGATGTGCTCAATCTTTAGGTTTGATTTATGTTTTATGCTGACATCTAACCCACTAATTCATATATGAGATACATGTTTGTATTTTCTTGTTTGTCTTTTTTTGAATGCAGGTCAGCCTTGGGAGGAGACTTGTAGTCGAGGAGAAATCGAACGCGAAAGGATCAACACTGGATGTGGAGTTTAAGGTAGAGTTACCGGATCTTTTTACTTTGTATTTATTGTATGAATGTGGGGTATATTCAGGGTAGTCTAAAAAGTAGGAGACTTTTACATGGTTGGATCTGCCTACATGTTGAACCCTAGTGTAGTCCATAGGGGGGTTTTCCCACTATATCACAGAAGATCTGTCACTATGAAGGTTTGATAATCTGAAAGAAAGGGAAGCAACAGAGCATTGATTGCAAGTCACCCAAAGAGGAAAAAAGGGTGCATCTTAGCCATCAATTGAGGTGAGCACATGGTGCTTGATCTGTATCTGGGTAAAATTCACTCTGGGGAAAAAGGAGTTTGGAACACTAGGAACTCCCAAAGGTTGTCGTCCCAAAGTGAATTACAATTGTTGGTTGTTGGAGAAGTATGTGTTGTAGATCTAGTCCGTATGATTTCACGGGTCTAGAGTCTAGGGAAAATGGATTCATTTGCACTTGAATCCGACGAAGCCTGAATTGGCAAAGGAGGCTAGCCCCAGGTCATATCCGGGGATGATTTTAAGGATGGATTTTGTTTTTTTAATGTAGAAACCTTGGCGAATATTACTAATCCTTCATATGCCAACTATAAATGTTTGGCGATGTTTTTGTAAAAATATTCAAATTTATAAGGATTTTATATAGTTTTTATAATTTTTTGGTGATTTTTAATGTAAAATAATTTTATCCTATAGAATTTGGGCGAATCATTTTTAAAATAGCGAATCTTGTTTTTGTAAAAACCATGGAAAATTAGCCCATGAGCGAAATTTAGCCCCTAAAATCATCCATGGTCATAGCCCAAGGTCAGATGAAGAAAGAGGGGCCTAGTAAAAGGAGCTAGCGCTTGTTATTCGAGTATTTGTTTTAGATAACAAGGGCTTAGCAGGAGCCTGCGAGTTTCATAAGACATTTTCCTTAGGGAGAAAGGGGCCTATGAAATTTGATTTGGGTTCGATAAAGGCTCCCGAAGAGTTGATCCAAATGAATTACATGGATGAACCTAGAAAGAGAGGTTGTGCAACCTTGAGGAGAGAGGGGGGCCTGCATCAAGTGGTATGAGAGCTTGATTTTTCTTGCAGATAGTGGGGAAAGGAAAGACGAGAAAAAGGATATATTTCGATACCATCAAGTGGTATCATAGATAAAATTAATCTGTAGACATCAAGTGAAGGAGGATACACAGTGCAATGCTCTATGCGTGGAGATCTTCTTGCAATTAGGTAGAAAACATTTGACAGCTAGGTGGGCTGAAGACAGAGAAGGAAAATGGATATTGAAGGCCATAGGCATAGTCAAGGCAAGGACTGCCAGTAGAAAATAAAAGCAAAGATGGATGAAGAGACTAAAGAAATAAGAGAAGATCCTGACAGACTGACGTTGAAGATGTAGCAAGAATCACAAGGACACTGGAGGTACAAATGGAAAATGAAACAGAGAGTAAAGTTTCTTGTCCAAAAGTTGTTTTCCAGAAGGCAGCAATAGGTGTTGAGGAGGTGGTTGAGCGAAGTTGAAAACCTCAGTCCCACAGAGGAGACAGCTTTCATATATAACCCAGAGGTTGGAGGAGACATCAATGAGGAGGAAGAGAGATCATCAAGTGATCTCATAAACTTCTAGGAGGGAAGAGGTTAAATTTAAAATTTCCAAGTGGGCAATGAAGTGAGATCTGTTGATCTCATAAATGACCAAGAGGGAAAAAGTGAAATCCAAACTTTGTAGGTGGGAAAGGGAGATGAAATGAGACTATCTAAAAGTATCATGACCTCATAGGTGATTTGATATCAGCAAAGGGTGATGACAGAGGAGTATTCTGGTCACTGGGGGAATTTAGATATTCCTGCTAACTAGCCAAGCAGAGGCTAGCATAGGTGTTCCTAGTGCAGCAGAAAGACAACAAGGTGTGATTGTCATAGAGGAGAAGGAGAAAACATCATAATATTCCCAATAAGTAGCAGAAGAGGAAGATCATTGAAGAGAATTTCTCAAAATTTCCTGCCAAGAAGTTGAACAGGAGATGATTGTAGCATTGTAACTTCCAGTAGAAGAAGAAGAAAACATCATGGATATTTCTTAGCTATACAAGGAATTGGAAGCCATGGAGAGAAGGGTGATAGTGAAATCTCAACACATCCAAAAGGTTGGGCTGGAAACAAATCAAGGAGCATACCATTCTGGGGAGTAGATGGAAGAAACTCGAAGTGGACCAGTAGGAGAACTGGCAGAAGATAATATGTCAAAGGAGGAAGCTGAGAAATAACTCAATGATGAGCCTACAAAATTGGATCCTACATTAGAGTGGCAATATAATGCCATAGGATATGGAGACAACATGAAAGATCAGGATGATATTCCCTTAGATTAGTAGGAGGAAGTGCAACAAGGCAGTCTTCATAAAAGGAGCTAGCCAACATGTCAGTTGGAAGAGGTGATTGAGGAGATAAGAGATTTGATGTTGATATCAACACAAGAGATTGTCAGTAGGAGGAGGATGAAAAGAGGAGAACCTGCAGTAGTAGCAGGGATGCAGCAACAACAACAACACAACAGAGGATTGAGTGGATAGCTCCAAAGAGAAGTTTGGGATCCAGGAGGATTTCATCAGCAAAGAAGAGGAGTTCATGAGCCAGAGCTCATGATTTTCCTAGCAGTAGAGTATGATGCAGGAACATCGCTCCACCTCAGAAATCACCAGCTATTCAACACATCAAAGTGCATTCAATAAGGGGGAGAGGCGCCAACGCTCTCATTTTT
>SNQJ01S0245907.1:0-13162 GCA_010110895.2 Picea sitchensis | reverse complement strand
TGAAATACCCTCTACAATTATGATTTTAGCATCTACTTGCTCATATAACATGTGTATTGTTTCCCTCCAACCATTTAGGACCACCACTTCTCCCTCAAGAGGGTGTCACACCTCTCCCGTAGTTTCTCCCTCGTGAGGGTGTCATACCTCTCCCATAGTTTCTCCCTCAAGAGGGCATTAAAGGCCTTTATGAAATCGACAAAATAGAACCATATTTCTTCGCATTTTTTCTCCCAACTCTTTTCTATTATGTGGTTAAGTGTGAGGTGATGGTCAAAGGTGGAGTGCTTTGGTAAAAAACTAGCTCACCCTTTTGATATTTTGTCATTTTCCTCTGCTCAATTGCTCACTTTTTTCTCCATAATACCTCCTATGATTTTCGCAGACACTAGTCTAATCATAATGGTTATGTAGAGACCTTGGTTTTTCTTTGTCTTTCCTTTGAAAATGGGTAAAATAATACTTGTTACCCAACTACTTGGAAACTCCTCTTTAGCCATATTATTGAGTAATATTGTTATGTGTCGACTGAGGGAATCCTTTCCATGATTCAACTATTATGATTGTATCTTTTGGATGTTTTTTTTTTTCCAAAGCTATCTTCTCAATACCCACATGCACATCTTCTTTTGTGAAGACTTCTTTCTCTATGTTGATTGTTGGCAGCGGGGCGAAGTGGAAAGAAGGATGATCATGGGGAAAGAAAGCATGCAAAAAGTGAAGCAACAGTTGGAAGGAAACGCAACATGTGCGCATGCACAAGGAAAGTGACAGCTAGAAGGAGGAACAACACGCATACATGAGAGGAAGACCTAACATCAGTAGGGTTAGGGTTTTGGTAATGTATCGTAAATGGCTGAAGAGCCCGAAATGTATAAATATAGATATGTAGGTATCATAGGTGTGGGATTTTTTTTACATTGTTCAGACTATTGTTCCATCGCAGATATGTATGAGTTAATGCGAGATGTAATGTTGGTATGAACTATTTTTGTAAGCTGTTGAGCTAGAGGAAAGGAGAGAAGGTAGATCTTGAGGATTAGATTGCAGGCTGAGGGGCCTGGTGTGATCTAGTTCGCCTCATATAGATCTTACCCAGCTGAGAAGAATTGTAAGCGCGTAGTGCTGTAGATGCATAACTATCATAATAAAAGAGCCAAGAGCCAAATCTTTGTGGATGTAGCCCAGGAGGGGATGAACCACGGTAATATATGTGTAATGTGATGAATGCATGCTTATCTTTATCCTTTTTTCAATAGTTAAATATTGTTCTTAATGAATGAATGGGTTATTATATTGCTATGAAATATGGTTGCGCTATGAAGGAAATAAGTTGTTAAAGGTAATGCATAGTCGTGAATAACAATAGGTTACAATCTCAAGTTATAATAAATGGCTTTGAATACAGATCTCATATCTCATACTCAATCATGGGCTATAAACACCTAAGTCTTACAACCACCCATTAAAGTTATCTCGGGTGAGACTGCGCGACACATTCTGTGTGTTGTGTTGCCTTCTAGTTTACCAGGAGGGCCGATAGTTTTAAAGGCTTTGTTGGAAACTCGAATGACATGAACCTTGGGTCAATAACGCAGACAATATAGAGGAAGAATTAAACCAACAAATGGTTATGTTGCCGATGGTAGAAACATAGGCAGATTGAGTAGATAAGATAGATTGAGCGAGAAAAGAACAAAGAAAAGAAGAGAGCAGTGAGCCATTAGAAGGGAATGTTGAGACCGTGGAACCCTATGAAAGCATAAATTGAAAGCTGGTTGAGAACCAAAGAACTAGATTTTGCACATAAAGACACTAGAAACCCTAGAATAACACCTCACAAATATCTGGACAAATACGTGTTTACTGAATTACACAAAGTCTTTTTCTGTGATTTTCGACATCTATTGCAGGAATGGATATTAAGGTTGAAGGATAACCACGCGACGAACCAAATTCGACAGTTAGACTGGACCCTAGTACAGTTTGAGCAGTTACAACAGGTGAACAAAAAATTCACCCGCGCAGTAGACTTTTGGCTTGACAGTATTGTGGTAGGCTTCATAATAGATTTTGCAGTTGACACAACGAAGTCATACAGTGCAGTGGAGCATGAATTTCTACGCAGACCTCAAGGAAGGTACATTCGATCATTATATGCTTCTATTAAGATATTGTTATATAACAAAGGTGTAATGACAATGGAATCAGACAACTAAACTTCTCTGTGTGCATGGGGGAAGGGGGGAAGCACTGACATAGAGAGGAGAAATGGAAGGAGGTAAGGATAAAGGCAAGAAGGAGGATGAACCTTTGGACCCGATCATGATGGACGACAACCAGATAAAGTGGATCTTGGTGTCAACGGGAAGGACGCGTAGTGGAGTACCCTACCAATACAAGATGAATACCAAGAAGGGAGTCGTAGCCATGAGAGAAGGCTTGGCGAGTGATGAGGAAAGGGTAGAGGATCTCCAGGCTGTAGAGTAGATTGAGGAAATCCTACGTGCAACATACGAGAGGAAGGCGAGAGGTCCAAGAGCGGGAGGAGAAGGCAACCATCCTATCCATATTAATGTCAGTGTGAAACCCATAAACCCATGTGCGACTAATACACCAAAGAGAACACCACCATTTAGACAACCGAACTTTGGAGGAAGTCCGACAGCATGAAGTACATCTACATAAGGAGCAACAACTGGAGGAGCCAGTCCAGGCAACAATAGTCAAGTATCTACACCGCGCAGAGGAGGTAGTAGTTCAGTATTCATAATGGCAGGACACGATCCCACCATCAGGTTCCCAGAATTTCGGGGAGAAGCAACATAAGACCTTGAAAAACACTTGTTCATTTGTGCAAAGATCTGAGAAGCAAAACAGATCACTGATGAAGATACCAAACTTGCGTAGCTAGCTATTACACTAAGAGACCGCGCACTAGACTGGTACATGAGTCTAGACACAAACAGTGCCCCGGGGATGACAAGGACACTGGCCGACATTAAGAAGTTACTGATAAATTAGTTCCAGAAGCCGAGCTCAGAGGATCAATACATGAATGAGATGATCAAAATAAGACAGAAACCAGGAGAGTCTGTATGGGAGATTGATTAGAGATTTAAGCGGCTAAAGGGAAAGTTAAAATATCTCATGATCGATATGTAGCATCGGCACCTATTTGTCAACTCACTACTCCCACACTTAAAATATCCCTTATGACAACAAAAATTTCAGACGCAGGCAGAGGCTCTGCAGGCAGCATTGCGACCAGAAGAGAACCAGTACCAACAGACAGACCCAACTATCGAGGAATTGAAGGAGGATTTGAAGAATCTAACATTTCCGCTAAACCAAAATAAGAACAAGGACAAACGAGAAGTTGTTTGGTGTACCACATGCAGGATGGAAGGACACCACAAGAATGAATGCCCAACGTTCACGCAGTATATGGCAGCAGGAATGCCTAATCTGTTACCACTAGGAGGACTATGGTGCAAAATCTGCAAGAAACCGAGTCACGACCCCTATCACTGCATGATGATGCAGAAATACCAGATAGTCCCAAAGAGTTCATATTGCAACTTTTGCAAGTCAGTGGGCCACAATGATAAATATTGCAGAACTATGGAGCTAATGCGAGAAAGGACATCAGATGCATATAGAGTACAGGCTGAAATGATGACTGGGAAAACATCGCCACAATTCAATCCAGTCCCAGCTCCATACAACATTGCACAACAACAGTACAATACTGTGCAACAACCGTACAATAACACACAACCGCAGTACAACCCGACACAGCCTCAGTACAATACTGTGCAATATAATCAGGTGCCATAGTATAACGTGCCGAGAGGCGATCGAGCATGCTACAGAGGAGGAGGACGAGCCATAGGAGGTTTCAGACGAGGCAGAGGACCTGTCACATCTCACAATTGTCAACAACCAGGTCATTATGCAAGGGAATGCCCACTACCACCAACAACTTGTATATATTGTCACGCATCGGACCACGATACAGAGGAATGTTTGACATTACTAGTAAAGATTCAGGAAAAGAGGAACTAGAACAACCAGAATGTTCAGTGGATCTCAGTCGAAGCAAGGGATGAAGGATGGAACATCAACACAGTCACTCATGGAGGAGCTAAAATAGGCACTGACATAGTTCGACAGGAACCAGAACAAAATCAGTGGGTGAAGAAGAATACCGAACCAAAAAAGTAGTTTGACGCGCAGAAGGAGAAGGAGATATTCAAGAAAGCCAAACAAGAATTTCAGAAGGAGGACATGCCGTTGACTTCAACTGCACAACAAGACAAGGAAGCACCAAAATACGAGATGCCTCCATCATTGGATCATACTAACGAGATGCAACCCATGGGACAAATAAGTACAATCAAAGGCTTTTTACAATCATGTGTAAAGGTATTAAGTGATCCCTCATCTGTGAAAATATTGCAAAACATACTAGAAAAATGTAGCAGGAAGACGGAAGAAAAGCTAGAACCAAAAACAGTTAATCACCTAGACACAAGAAGAAGAACAAGTAGGGAATTTAGACTAAATGCTAACATTGGGGATTTCAATATGGGAGACATAATACTGGATCTAGGATTGAAAGTAAATATATTACCAAAGAAGACATGGAAATGCATGGGAGAGCCAACATTAGGGTACTCACATGTTCAATTGAAACTAGCCAACCGACATAGAGTCCTACCAATCGGTAGACTGAAAGGAGTGACAGTAGATCTTGATGGAGTGTGCACTAAAGCAGACTTTGAAGTCATTGAAATAGTGGACGACACAACACCGTATCCATCATTGCTTGGTCTGGATTGGGCATTTGACAACCAGGCCATAATCAATTTGAAAACAAGGAAAATGACATTTGAGTCTGGAGAATATAGGGTCATCACACCATTAGACCCATCAGAAGGGGAGAGGTTTGTAGAACCTACTTTCCTAGACTTAGAGGAAATCGACCAGTTGTACAGAACAACTGCGTGCGACGAGGATTACGTAAACCCAACTGCATATGGGGTACTCAGTTGGTGGAGCATTACTTCATGTGAAAGAGACTCAGACACCGGTTTAGAGAACTGGAAGCAGAGGCTACACGAAGTATCCACGCGAAGATGTGCAAGAATAGACTGCATAGTAAGATGGGTAGGCACAAAAATCAGAGAACCACCAAGTTTCCATGGACTAAACGATTTGGAAACAATCTTGACACAGTATGAAGACACAGTGTTAGAAAACCAGAGACTATTAGCACTTGACTTAGCACTCAAGGCCACACCTGCAAGATGGTGGGGTGCACACAAAGAGACAATAAAAAACCGGTGCCAATGTAAGTTGTTATTGTGCATAAGGTTTGGAGCAGAACATAAAAATAACAAACAACAAAGGTATGAAGGACAAGGGACACCAATGGAACACTTGGAGAAGTCTAGAATGTTGTGTAAAATGATACTCCTAGATAAATGGCCTCATTACTTCATACACACTCTAGAGGGCATACCAACGAATTGGTATACAGACCAGGAGTTGCGTAAAGGAACCATGACCTGGACGATATTGCAATATAATTTTTCAATCACTTTCTCATTCGAACATGAGAACCCCAACATAGATGCAACCCTTAAACAGATAAGAGGAGTAATATTTATCAAAGAACCAGAGATAGAACTAATCACAGAAGAAAAACAACGAAACAAACAGATAGTTAAGGACATGTTGTCCTGTTACCATGGACAAGAGGAAGAACCAGATGAAGATGATCTGCACGATATTCAGATCGAAGAAGAAGAAGGAGAAAGAGATGTGGAAGGACCACCCATAGAATCATAAGTCATTGCCGTGCCGATCAAAGTAAAGAAGGTCAACATCGGGACAGCTAAGCAACCCAAAATGGCCAACATTGGAGATTATTGGGATGAGCAAACAGTGGAAAGCATCACATATTTGTTGCGCGAATACAATGACCTCTTTCCCACAACATTCACAGAGATGAAGGGTATAGTCGGAGAGCTAGGAGAAATGAAGATACCACTCAGATCGGAAGTGAGACCTATTAGACAGTGACCCTACAGACTGAACCCAATATATAAACAAAAAGTCAAAGCTGAGATCGACAGGACGCTCGAAGCCGGCATCATAGAACCGATTGAGGAGTCAGAATGGATAATCCCAATGGTAGTACAAGACAACAAACAAGGAGGGATCAGAATATGCGTTGACTTAAGGAAGCTGAATGATGCATGCTTACACGACCCATTCCCTACACTATTCACGGATGAAGTAATAGAGAACGTGGGAGGACATGAAGCTTACTCATTCACTGATGGATTCTCAGGCTACGATCAGATTAAGATAGCACAGGAGGACAGATAGAAGACCACGTTTGCGACATAATGGGGATCTTATCAGTACACAGTCATGTCGTTTGGACTGAAGAATGCACCAACAATATTCTCCAGAGTGGTCATCGCAACATTTAAAGTATTCATCCATCAATTTCTTGAAGTATACCTGGATGATTGGACAGTCTATAGTCTGTTGAAGAACCATGTGGAAGTTTTACAACTGATGTTAGAAATATGTAGACAGTGTCAGATATCACTGAATATGAAGAAATTCATATTTGGAACACCGTTTGGGATATTATTAGGCCATATAGTATGCAAACAAGGTCTATTAGTAGATCCGACAAAGATCGCAGTCATTGTTAACTTGCCAGCACCAAAAACAGTTTGTTAACTAAGAGCGGCCTTAGGACACACATGATACTACAAGAAATTCATCAAAGGATATGTGCAGATCACTGCATCGATGGAAAAGTTGTTAAGGAAGGATACGAAGTTTCAGTGGAACGACGAGTGTCAACACGGTCTGGATACCTTGAAGGAAAAGATGGTTACCACGCCGATATTAGTATTTCCATACTGGGAGAAGACATTCCACGTGCATGTAGATGCATCGGCGATAACACTTGGAGCTATCTTGGCCCAGCCAGGAGTGAGAGACTTGGATCACCAGATAGCATTTGCAAGACAAAAGCTACCAAACTCAGAAAAAAACTATAACACTATAGAAAGAGAAGGCCTAGCCATGGTCTATGCACTGCAGAAGTTCAAGCATTACTTATTGGGAAAATAATTTAAGATGTTCACAAATCACTCAACCTTGAAATACCTAGTCAACAAGCTAGTGTTGGGGGGGATAATCTATCGATGGTTACTACTATTCCAATAATTTGACTTTGAAGTAATAGTTAAACCAGGAAAATTGAATGCAGAACCTGACCACCTATCAAGGGTCACAAACGGAGAAGAACCTACAAATTTAGAAGACAACTTTATGGATGCACATTTGTTCTCAGTACAGATTGTTGATGAATACTTCACATGTATCATTCAGTACTTGAGTACAGGTACTGCACCGCAAGAATATAGCACCGCGCAGAAGAAGAACCTGGTAGTTCGCACTGTCGACTATCAACTGATTACAGGACATTTATATAAAATGGGCGCAAATATCATCTTGCAAAGATATGTGTTAGAGCACGAAAGACCAAGAATTTTAGCAGAAGCCCATGAGGGAATAACATGAGGGCATTATGCAGAGAAAGCTACTACGCAGGAGGTATTGCGTGCAGGACTATGGTGGCCAACGATTCATAGAGACTCGAAGGAGTACTGTCAATTATGTGATGTCTATCAAAGGGTAGGCAAACCCAACAGAAGGGACGAGATGCCATTACGAACACAAGTAATATTACATGCATTGGACAAGTGGAAAATAGACTTTGTGGGACCAATCAACCCACCCGCAAAAAGAACCGAGGCTAGGTACATTATCACCATGATGGAATACCTAAGAAGATGGGCGGAAGCCGCACCAGTAAAAGATTGCAGCGTAGAAACAACATCACACTTTTTGTTTGAACAAGTAATCACTCGATTTGGGTGCCCAAGAGTTTTGATGAGCGACCAAGGCACGCACTTCCTAAACAACACCATCTGCGCGATGACTGAAGAGTTTGAAGTCCATCATTAGAAGAGCACACCGTATCATCCACATGCAAATGGCATAGTGGAAGATTTCAACAAAATTCTAGAGAACGCGCTGACAAAGATCTGTAAGGTCAACAGGGACGACTGGGACCTCAAAGTACCAATAGTATTATCGGCATACAAGACTACATGCAAAAAGTTGATAAAGCACACACCATTTAAGCTGGTTTATGGCCAAGAAGCAGTGGTGCCATTAGAATTATTAGTACCAAGCTTGTGCGTAGCAACCATCACACAAATGAAAGAATGAGGTGAAATATAGGAGAGACCGAATCAATTACTGACTATGGAGGAAGAATGAATCTTAGCAGGATTCCACGAACAAGTTCAGAAGACCAGAGACAAGGCTTGGCATGATAGACACATCAAGAAGAAAATGTTCAAGGAAGGATATCTAGTATTGATGTATGACAACAAATTGTTTCAGCACCCGGGAAAGCTCATAATGCATTGGTTAGGACCATACAAGGTAAAATCTATCACAGATGGAGGAGTTGTACAGTTAAGAGATTTAGCAGGTGCATAACTCAGAGGAATGATCAACAAGAGCCGACTGGAGCTGTACAAGGATAGTCGACCATCCACCGTGCAGTAGAAAAAAAAAATTGAAAAAGAACAAAAAGGAAACAAAACCAAAGCGAGCGCAGTGCACCAGAGGTAGAAAGGCCACACGAGTTTAGAAACACAAATTCGACAAAGGATAATGGTCACATCAAAATGGAAACAAGCGGGAAAAGGAAAGTCGACAAAAGCAGTACGACAAGACAACACTAGGTGGAAGTGAACGACGGAAAGGACCAATGGGACACCACATTAATCGCGCCAATTGGAGTCGACAAAGCATAAGTAATGGCAAGTATGAAACCGTCGAAGATGCATTGAACCCACAATTATGGTGCATTAAACCCATAATGGAGGAAGCATCCTCGACAAGCTTCATGGGAAGCCGATACAACATGCGAGCATGAGAGCAACTAGTCTATTCGTGAAAGGAGAACAGACAGAGAGCAATAGCAACTAGAACACATAGAGAGAGGCCACAGGTATCACATGAGTTATTCGAACCCAACAAACGTTTGACAGTCACCGCCTAAGCAAGCAGAAGCGAGCTAGACCGGCAGAAGAACCAGAGTTCAAACCAGGTCTCAAGGATAGGTGAAAGAAGGTGAACAACAGTCACCGGAGATCGTCGATATCAACAAAATCCCATCCCCAGAGATGATACCGATGAATCCCACACCGATATTGGAAGAAAGTCAATAACCAGAAGCAAAGGCCATGAAGGTAGATACGCTAGCAACGATGCAGGAGCCTCAGAGCTAGGAAGTAGAAACCCTAAAGGAGGTGCAACCAGAAAGCAACGAAATAACCCCGGAAGTTAATGGAACGACACCAAATCCGGAAGCAACAGTGGAGCTAGATGAGTCTCAAACGACCATCTCAGAGCACCCAGTAGGGGACATGGGTGAAGATGTCTTGGCTTGGCCGAAATGGGTTATAAAGGAGCAACCGGAA
Organism: Picea sitchensis; assembly: GCA_010110895.2. NCBI lineage: Eukaryota > Viridiplantae > Streptophyta > Pinopsida > Pinales > Pinaceae > Picea > Picea sitchensis. Next base: position 3,566 of record SNQJ01S0245907.1, on the reverse strand, counting down.
GCCACTGGAACTTTGAGCCAACCACCACTGTAGCAGAAAGACAAAATACAAATACCAAGGTCACCTCGCAAGAAACCTGCAGCAGAAATTGTTCTACCACGCATACCAGTTGGGGTACAAGTAGGACCAGAGCTACTGGGCCATGTTGGGAAGCTCAAATATTGAGATAATGATGTAGAAGATGAAGCCAAGTTCCCGGAACTTGCGCATAGAGTCTTTATACAGACCACGGGTACATCTCGAGTTGGAGAACTGATCAACCAACCATACCAGTGGGCAACTGGGATGGAGAAAACGAGAATTCTAGGTCTATTGGACCTACCACATTTTGGCAGAGGCCAATACGCAACAACATGTGTCAAATACCCCATGGATTTCCAAGTCGACTCGTGGATCATAATATTTATGCTTATAGGAAAGTTGTTTGACATATTTAGATGGTCTTTGTCCTTCTTTATATTCTCTTAGTATATTAAGCAAATCCAACAATCGACTGACTGAATGCTTTTCCTTTAAAAGTTGTAAAAATTCTTGTACAATGTCTTCATTTTGCCTTCTTCTGTTTGGTTGGTCTTGATTAGAATTTTTGAAGAATTTAAGTGCTTCCCTCATAATCTGTTCTTCTTTGTCTGAATTTGGAAACAGACCGGACTTCCCTGTTTATCGATCTTGTGAGTGGATATTGTTAATATCCCATCCCACACCTGATCTAGTAACCACATGTAAGTTCTTTGAATTTAACACTTCTTGTTTCGAGACTACGTGTAGGAGGTTCACATTATTTTTGGTCATGATCTTATCAAGTACTATCGAACAATATTCAAGTGAATGATCATCGACGCCACATATGTTACAAAATTTTAAGTTGACCCAATATTTTATTTGGAAATAAGGGATAATGTGGTCGTCTTCCAAACAATTATAATAGTAAGGTCAACCTCGACCTTGACCTTGGAACCCAACTCGACCACGACTGCCTCAACCTCGACCTTGACCATAATAGTCATGTCTTCTCCCGTAGTTGTTATTCTGATCAATTTCTTTTGTATGGTAGATCATGTGCACGTTTTTTCTATTCCATGCATTTAGTCAACACCTGGATGTTCTATGGCTATGCGCTTTGCAAATATGACACCATTTGGTATTTTTCAAGTTGTGTGGACAATCTTGCATAGTATTGTCGGTCATAGTTTCACATATGTTACAGTATGTCTTAGCTTGCACTCGTCGTGCATTTGTTGCTCCTACTACTTGATCGTTGAGGCTACAAGTATCTTTGGTGTGACCTTCTTTGTAGCATGTGGTACACCACAACTCACTTCTTCTTAAGGTTAGATTTTTTATGGTCTATTGTAGATGTTCTATTTTTCTTCTAGCCTTTCTATCAACGAGGAAGTTGATGGTTCGTCATCATCTAATTCAAAACCTTGTGCTTTCTATAATGTGTCTTCACATGAGGTTATCTCATAGAGTTGTAATGGAGTTTGGATCCGTTGTAGTAATCTGACTACATACCATTGTACAAGAATATTTTGATTGATTTTCAATGATATTTGGCTAAGGAGATCTTTGAATATTTTGTCGTATTTGTGGAATGACTCACTTGGTCTTTGCTTTATTTCTTTAATTTTTTTGTGCGTCCAAGTGTGTAACATCTTGGACTTTGAAAAATGATAAAAAATTGTTCTTTATTTCTAATTTTGATTGATTTTTATTTTCCGTGAAATTCATAAACCATGTTAGAGCATGGTGTCGAAGAGCAACACCAAATTGTGCCATCTGCTTATCTCCATCTGTGATGTCTGTTGCATTCCATAATTTTTCACATACGAACCAATGTCTTCTTGGATTCTAGTCTCCATCATAAATGGGAATATTATTGAGTCCCATCGTAGTTTTATTTTTAGGAACAATAGCTTTTTGTGATGTCTAAGTCACCACAAGTTTTGACTGGGATGTCGAATTCTCAGTCGGTTGTTGTTGCGACGACTTGTTTGTCGGTTGTTCTTATGTCAGATGATATTCAAGGAGTAATTTCTCCTTGTTTTCTCTATAAGTTACTTCTTCATTCTCAGAACTTTGGTCTTTATATTCAACGATACATCGTTCTAATGGACGTGTTGATTCACAACTATAGCATACTAGATTATTTTGTTATCTTGATATGAGATTTGGCAGGGGGGTCGGTCGGTGAGATCCTTGATGTGAATGAGAATTTTATCAACTTTGTTTTTTTCTGGCTCGACAATGAGCATGTTACATAAGTTCCCATGCTCATCGGTTCTATACCATAACCTTGTGGATTGTTCATCGATCTAAAGTCTCTGTTGGAGAAATTATCTAATTCAAGGGCTAGTTGCTTGAACATGAGTACACGTCGGTCCTGACTCTTTGTAATCCATGCTTCTAGGTTGGTCTTCAGGTTGATGGGTGTCCATTCTAGCCTCTATCAATTGTGCTTCATTACCTCTATCGGGGATCATCGCGGCTGTTGTTATTGCCATATTTGGTTGATTTATTTCAGACTCGGATTGCTCATGTGCTCTATCAGGTTGATATTCTCCAACGATTTTTCTATTCGACTTCCAACTGTTCCATAGGTTATGAATATTCTCTCTTTTATTTTCCCTCTTGCCCCATTCCAATCTTTGGACATTGGTTGATTTCTTATTCATTTGCTTTCCTCTCAAAGAAATTTATGCTTAAGTAACACAAATTTTGGTATATTTTCCTTTTCTTATGACATCTCACAGGTTCAACCAAGTTACCAACCCTCCATCATCAGCTTGACTTACTCTAAGTCGGTGAATATGGCCATGTTTATTGTCTCAAAAAATAGTCTCAGGCTTGTTTTGTATCTTTGAACCTTGATTCTAGGAATTCTACCCACTTTTCATCTCTCTCTTCCCAGTTACTATTTTGTGGTGGTGTACCTAGTCGAGGTCGGTACTAAAAAATGTCACCAACTCCTTTATCGAGAAAAAATTTATGAAGCAGTTTGGGGATGGTGCAAAAGAATCCTTCATGTAGCTCCATGTAGAATTTATATTTTATTGTATCGAGGGAAGTTCGATCCTCGATAGCTTGTTTTGTTATATAATCTTCAACAATTCTTTCAACCCACTTGTGCAGATTCGTTCAACCTATGTTTGTAAGCTTAAGGGTTAATTTTTTGTTGGGAGTCAATTTACACATTACCGGACTTGGTGATGTACTCGAATAAGGATTCAGTGATAACTTCTAGAAATATTTCATGAGTCTCCGAGAAAAATTGTGATCGTGCTTATGCTAGTGATAGGTTATTTCTTCTTGCGTAGTTCTAGATATAATTCTCAATTTTTCGCTCCCACCATTCGCATATGCCTTGTAAACTTATCGTCTATGTGATATTATATATGCCCAGGTTCAGAACTACCGACAACAGAACCAATGTTGTAATCTAGGGAAAAGTAGGGGATTGTTACCAGTAGTTCATCACATAAGAAAGTATAGAATCACATACTCATACATATAGACAAAGACATACACAAAGTAGTGGAATCCCAAAGAACAACACTTTATTATTA
>SNQJ01S0245906.1:0-13163 GCA_010110895.2 Picea sitchensis | reverse complement strand
CAAATGCCACCAAAATCTACTAGATCATAGATCGGGCCACTATTACCAAGATGAGGAAGTCTCAATCCAATCTATGAAGATTTGATCCTCCAAACAATGAAAACCACTTTCGGCAATGCACCCTCCTTCTCTCTAATTCGTGCCAAGCTCACAGAAATAGACTGCAAGGATAAACTCCTCTGAAATAGACTAGGAATGATGCCAGGGACCCTACGAAGAGAAACCAGGTGTTACTTTTCCCAAATACCTCATGCTTCTTCGAAATCAAACCAATACCTCCAAGATGGTGCGCACCTAGCTGGAAAGCCCCCTGGGTTGCGCCCTAGCCTAGAAATTGCATGTAGAACCAACCTTCAACACTATAGAATGGTGTGGGAGAATCATCTCACCTCTGAGACCAATCCTGGATCAAGAAAGGTGGGATCTTTCACCACCGAGTTGATCTTTAGGGCTTTAGACTCAAAACCCTCAAAACTGATTGTGCTCAAGAGATCCAATGCAAATAAGATAATAATTCAGAATGAATTAGGAGTGCACCATGCCCTTTTCTTTATAGCTCCAATTTATTCCTCCATTGACTTATTTAACCCCTAGGGTTAACTCTTAACCTCACTCATCTTTTTCTTTTTCTTCGTTGAGTTACCCTTTTTCCACAAAGTCAACTTAACTTTAGAATATTATGATTTCTGGTTGACTTTGTCCCCAATATGTCTGGGAATATAGTCTAGTGGAGAAAGCTAGACTAATGAGTCTCTACAACCCTCTTCATCAAGAGGTGGGGGACATTACAGTCTCCCCTGCTATAAATTGCTTGCCCACAAGCAATTTTGAACCCATCTCCTGGATCAATTGCTCCCCTTCCCACATGGCATCCTCCACAGGTAGATTCTTGCACTTAACCAAATATTCTATGATGCTTCTTTTCCTTAGCTTCCTCTCCCTAACTTTAAGTATCTCCTTTGGTATCAGTACCAACTGTCCTTCTTCATCCATGGGTGGAAATTCCTCGATAGGAGTGATATGCTTGTTGATGGCCCTCTTCAAACACGAAACATGAAAGACATTATGTATTTTTCTACCCTGTGGTAGATCCAACTCATAAGCTACGACCCCTACCCTCTTGCTGACTCTATATGGACCAAAGAAATGGGGCTAGAGCTTCTTTGTGCCACTTCTCTTAATAGATGCTTGTCGGTATGGTTGGAGCCTCAAATAAACCAAGTTGTTGAATTCAAAGGTGCACTCAACTCTGTGCTTGTCTCCCTGTACCTTTTGTTGATTATGTGCCCTCTATAGGCGATCCTTCAATTATTTGAGAATGTCCTAACTGTGTTGAATCCAGTCTTGAACCATGGGAGCCCTATTGTCTCTAAAGGCGATCTCTACAAAGGAGAGAGAATCATATTTGTATAAGGCTCTAAATGGTGGCATGCCAATGGACATATGATGAGTGGTGTTGTAAAAATATTCCCCCAAGTGAAGCCATTTGACCCATGCCTTATGTTGTCCTACCACATAGTTTCTGAGGTAGCCTTCAACCCATTTGTTGACTATCTTTGTTTGGCCATCCGTCTGTGGGTGATAACTGGTACTAGATATCAGGTTCGTACCTACTAGTCTGAAGAGCTCCTGCCAAAAAGTGCTCATGAACCTGCTATCCATGTCACTCACTATGGTTTTGGGCATCCCATGCAATCTGAAAACTTCCCTGAAGAATAGGTATGCAACTTGTGTTGCACTAAAATCTATGGAAATGGAAAAAAACTGTGCAAACTTCGTCAACCTGTCCACCACTAAAAAATTGCAGTCTTTTCCCTGAACCTTGGGTAACCCTGTGATGAAATCCATGGATATGCTCTCCCACTTATGCTCCGGAATGGGAAGTGGTTGTAGTAGTCTTGTTGGGTGGGTGTGTTCATCTTTGTTGGCCTAGAAAGTGTTGCACTCCTTGATGTGGCTCATCGCATCTTCTTTTAAACTCTTCCAAGCAAACCTCTCTCGTACCTGTATGTATGTCTTGATGAATCCTTGTTTCCCTACCACTAGTGAATCATGGCATGCCTATAAAACCTTGGTCTTGAAGACTGATTCAGGGACCAAGAAAATTTGGCCCTTGTAGTATATGATATCATACATAATCCTGAAGTTTTCATCTATCACCTGCCCATCCATCACTTCACAAGAAAATTTGTTCTTTGAATATTCCACCAAGAGATGGGCCTTCCAATCCACTGAAATATCAGTCATGGAATAAACCGATGGTCTTTTGGACAAGACGTCTGCTACCACATTATTCTTCCCTTTGACAAATTCTATATCGAAGTCATATGCATGGATTTTCTCACCCGCTTTTGCTTCCTTTCATTCAAGTCCTTCTGGTCTGGGAAGTACTTGACGCTGTTGTGATCAGTCCTCACTACAAATTTTTCCCCAACTAAATACTTCCCGAGCTTAGCCAATGAATGAGTGATGGCTAGCATTTCTTTTTCATAGATGGTGTAGCGGAGATCAAGACCTCTCAACTTTTGGCTTTCATAGAAAATTGGGTTCATGTTTTGCATAAGTACGGATCTAATGCCTCCCCCTGATGCATCACACTCCACTGTGAAGGGTTGTGCGAAATCTGGTAAGGCCAATATCGGGCATGTACTCATTACTTTATTCATTTTTTCAAAGGTGGCTTGTGCTTCTGGGTTCCATTTGAAGGCCCCTTTCTTAGTCAAATCGGTCAAAGGTGCACAAAGTTGAGAAAATCCTTTGACAAACCTCCTGTAATAGCAACAGATGCCCAAAAACCCCTTCAACTCAGTGAGTGTCTTCGGTGTGGGCCAATCAATAATGGCATGTATCTTTTCTTGATGTACCTGTACCCCCTTTATTCCAATAATGTGTCCTAAATAAAGAACCTTTTTAATCCCAAATTCACATTTAGACTCCTTGGCATATAAGGATTGTTCCTCCATAATAGTCAAAATCGGTTCCACATGTTGAAGGTGCTCCTCCCAAGTCTTGCTATAGATCAGTAAATCATAAAAGAAGACTAATAAGAAATTCCTTAGTTGCTTGTTGAACAAATGATTCATGCATGATTGGAAGGTGGTTGGTGCATTAGTCAGCCCAAAAGGCATGACTAGAAACTCACAATGTCCATAGTGACATCGGAATGCAGTCTTGGAAATATCTTTCTCCCTCGTCTTTATTTGGTGATAGCCGGAGCGCAAGTCAATGTTAGTGAAATATATTGCCCCATGGAGCTCATCCAATAGCTCATTAATCCATGGGATGGAATATCTGTTTTTTATGGTATTCTTGTTTAGAGCCCTATAGTTAATGCACATGCGCATTGTTCCATCTTTCTTTTTCACCAGCACTACTGAAGATGCAAAGGGACTAGAGCTCGACCTGATGTGACCCATATCCAACAACTCTGTAACTGCCTTTTCAATTTTTTCCGTGTACTTCTTGGGGTGCCTGTAAGGAGTGGTGATGACAAGTTTCACACCCTTCTCCAACTCTATGATGTGCTCAAACCCCCTATCTGGTGGTTCTCCTTGTGGTATAGGCTCAAAGACCTTGTTGTGCCTATCTATGATTTTATTGATCTCTGGTGCGTAGTGTGTTTCCCCCTTTTTGTCTACTCTGATTGAAATTCTACATTATGTTGCATAAGCGATGTCTTCTCTCCGAAATATGGCCTCCATGTGCTTTGTTGACACCACCCTTGGTGTCTTACCTATCATACCCCTGAGAACCACCTTCTTCCCTGTTTCTTCTGTGAAAGACATTTCCATGGTTTTGTAATTTGTGGTGATTGGCCCCAATGTACTAAGCCACTATACTCCTAGGATGATGTTGGTGTTTGGAAGATCCATCACATAGAAATCATGTGCCAAATCATGTTTTCCCAAAGTAAGTTTCATCTCGGGGATGTACCTATCACAAGGCATGGTGCATCCACCTGCTACCTCCACACAAAATCCCTCAAATTCCATTGTCGGTATGTTCCTTCTTTGCAGTAATTTTGAGTCAATGAAGTTGTGTGAGGCACCTCCATCAATGAGAACTGAGAAATTTTTCCCCTGTAGCACTCCTCTCATCCTAAAGGTGTTGAATTTAGGTACCCCGTTGATGGATGCAATGGTTACCTTCTCATCTATTATAGGCCCGTGACTAGCATCCTCCTCTTCTGTCTGTCTTGGATTTTCGGCCTCCATGTTCTATAGGTGGCTGAAACCTTCATCCTCCTCATCATCTGAGATCACCTCAATATAGTGAGATTTTCCTTTATCCATGCACTTGTGCATTAGGTCCCATGGTTCCTTGTAGGTGAAACACAACTACTTCCTTATAAATTCCCTCCTAGTGGGTTCATCCATCCTACCCCTTCCTCGGTCAAGCCCCCTTGGGTATCTTCCTCCTTGGTTCATAGGAGTTCTTTGCTCTCTACCCCCTTGATTGGGAGGTCTAGGGGTAAATCTTGTCTTAGCTACTAAACCTAAGTCTCTGGTCTTCCAACTGGCATCATGAAAGTTGGTAGGCTTAAAGGCCTTTACCCAACCCCTCAAGGGTTCCATCAACCCTTATGTGAAAAGCATCATGAGGCTCACTTGAGACACATCCTGTACCATCACTGCTAGCCTCTGGAACTATTCTATGTAAGCCTCTAGTGATCTTGTTTGTCTGAGCTATGTGAGTTCCCTAAAAGGTATCTCTGGATCCCCTTGGTCAAATCTGTCAATGAGCCTCTGTGTGAACTTTATGGATGTAATATGATTGTGACCCAATCTGGTCAACCCATGGTACCACTAATCATGAGCCTTGTCATCTAATTACATGGTGGAAAATTTGATGGCATCCATCTCTCTCATGGGTTTAAGATGTAAGTAGGTATCCAAATTTTGTACCCATGCTTGTGCTGTCACCTTAGAAGATCCATCAAAATAATGGATTTCTATTTTTCCTGCTCTATGCTCTAGTTCGTAGTTGGGCCTTTTATACTGTTTCGGTTTTCCATGGAATTTGATCTTACAATACCAGTCTAGAGTGACTTGCCTTTGAAATCCTGCACTTAAGGCATGATACTCCCTGGCATACTACTCAAAATTATCCTCAATCTCATCCTCATAGTTGTGTTTTGGATGATTATCCAAGAATGTAGGTAGATAGGGCCTATGGGTTGTATTTTTGTATGTTTGTCCCTGTGGTGCACCTCCTCCATATCTCTGTCCCTTAGTATGATAATGGGGGCTATGCTCCTGCTGATGTCTAGTCCCTCCATGAGATCCACTAGCCTCTCTATTGGCATAAAATTCCGGACCCTTCCCTCCATGAGTCATCTGCATCAGGAGTTGTGACACCCTCTCCTAGCATTCACTTACCTTTCTCAGAGCCTCTGTCATTTCCACATGTCCCCTACGTATTGTTTCCTAGTTCTCCTATAGATGTTGCACAAGGGTGCTATGTGTCACGTTTATGGAGTGTTACAACTCCTTAGCGAACCCTGCTAGAATCTATGGCTCATTGTCCTCACATGATCCTTCCATTTTGACCTCTATCTCACCCGTATGTTTCCCGCGTCTACCCATGTAAATGCTATTTAACTTTTGCATGCAATAACCCCCATTGGTTGGCAGGATCAACACTCTGATACCACTGTAATGTTCCTGAGCCAATTTTTTTTCTCAGAACACTAATTGTTTACTGTTTGTTATGTTTGTTCATGTGTTTGCAGGTGTATCCATAAAGATGTTCATGGGATTATTCAATGTTGATTGACCAATAGATATGAAGCATACAATCATAAACAAGACAAGAGATATAAGAACACCAGTAGAGAATCAACAATGTCAGATATGACCTTTATTTAGATAGTAAGGAGATCTTGTATACAAGAGATCTACAGATCTGGAAGAAAGCCCCAATAATAAAAAAATGGGTTGCCAACCGATATAATAAGAAGAAAAATACAAAGATAAATGCCTCCCAAAGGATGTAAGAGAAGAGATCGAAGACTCCAATGGACACTAGCAAGAAGATCTGACTGAATATAGAAGAACCTTATCAATACGATGCCAGACCTCTCCAACTGGCTTAGTTGCACCCTGCTCTAGATGTTGCCAAACCCTCAAGTTTCGGCCCACCCTTTCGTGACCTCCAAGTCCTCCCAAATTCACCCAGAATGTAGATCGGGCTGACAAAAACCTCTGGATCAAGTCTCAAGCTCATCTAAGAAATATTGCTCCTCCAACTAGATAATCCCTAAACTGGATTGTGCCCTCCATGATTTGATAAGGTCAAAGAGGGTACATTCTCCCCTCTAGGAACCTCCAAATTCCACAAAACTTTACCAGATCATAGATCGGGCCACTGATACCAATATGAGGAAGTCTCAAACGAATCTATGAATATTTGAGCCTCCAAACATTGAAAACCACTTTTTGCAATGCGCCCTCCTTCTCTCTAATTCGTTCAAAGCTCACATAAATAGACTGCAAGGATAAAATCCTCCTCAATAGACCAGGAATGATGCCAGGGACCCTACGAAGAGAACCCAGGTGTTACTTTTCCCAAATACCTCCTGCTTCTTCCAGATCGAACCAATGACTCCAAGATGGTGTGCCCCCTAGCTGGAAACCCCCCTGGGTTGCGCCCTATCCTGGAAACTACCTGTAGAACCAACCGAAAACACTATATAATGGTGTGGGAGGATTATCTCACCTCCGGGACCAAGCCTGGATGAAGAAAGGTGGGATCTTTCACCACCAAGTTGATCTCTAGGGTTTTAGACTTAAAACCCTCAAAACTAATTGTGTTCAAGAGCTCCAATGCAAATAAGATAATAATCCAAAATGAATCAGGAGTGTGCCCTTCCCTTTCCTTTATAGCTCCAATCTATTCCTCCATTGAGTTAGTTTACCCCTTGGGTTAACTCTTAACCTCACACATCTTTTTCTTTTTCTTCGTTGAGTTACCCATTTTCCATAAAGTCAACTTAACTTTAGAATATTATGATTTCTAGTTGACTTTGTCCCCAATATGCCTGAGATTATAGTCTAGTGGGGAAAAATAGACTATTGAGTCTCTCCAACCCTCTTCATCAAGAGGTGGGGGACATTACATGATGAGACCTCCTATCCTTCAACCTACCTTTCAAGCATTTTTTATTATATTGTGGGTCCCCTTTATTCAAAGACAAGCATTTTATTGCTTTCTTGGGTGATCCCTGGGCGAAGCATATGGAAGGTTTATATAAGGATTTTATAGTTTACCCAACACCAAACCCTCTGGGCCTTTATCCCCTTTTTCTCATAGAATGAGGGACAACCCCTTCTTGGGTCAATACACACTAAAATCCCAAGAGTTAAGGAAATGGAGGGGAATAATGATGGAAAATGGTAAGTGTTGTCGTGCAATTTGTACCTGCCCAAAGCCTTAATGAAAGTGGGGAAATATTGGTGTAACAAGGGTGACCTATCATTGTCACCTTAATAGGAAACCCGTTTCTTTTTAGGAGTATGTCAAGACTACTCCAAAGAAGATGTCCCTAGTGACCTAAAGGGTTGATAACTAAGGAAAGGATACAAGAAAATCCCCCTCTCACTGGTCACTCAAGTTAAAAGGTTCTTATGGCCTTTAAGGGATGAAGCAATGACGGAAATAAGTGTACATGTCCAGAACAAGATAACAGAGCAAAAGTATGGCAACTTTCAAGTACCAGATGATGTTAGTGCTTCATAAGACCATAAACCTTCAAGAAATGGGCTAGCTGATATAAAATTGCAGCAATCTAATAGTTTACAACAACAATTAGTATTTTGTAACAGCTGCAACAGATACTCCTCAGAAAAGTTTGAAAAGACAATGAAAATATAGCATTGACTATGTAGAATGATAATAACTTGTCACAAGCAATTTCTGAAATGATTAGCTAGCATTCAAAGTCAATTATGTAGAAAATTTGTTGCATTTAGATGGTTGTAGCAGTCATTGATAACATCAACAAATAAGTTAGTGATCTAGGATAAAATAGGGTTAGAAATAGTTAGTAAAAGCTTAGGAGAAGAGTGTTTAACCAATCCTTCAACAAGAGAGAGGCAAGAACTAGTGCCTTCTAGGGATTATGGAGTCAAGTGGACAACTTCTTCAAAGGCTACAATTCAATTTTGATAGTGCACAAAAGTCCAAGAGGAATGCATAGGAGAAGTAGTAACTTAAGTCCTCCTATGCATTTTCCTCAAGAAAACAAGATACTAGGGTGCAGAAAATTCTAGGCCCTAGCACCTTGCTCTCCTTAGGCTTCTTATGGGATAAGAACTTAGGAAAAGATAACTAGGTCAAAACCTTAGAGTGCTAGGAAACTAGGGCTCGTGGTTTCACTAGTTACCAGATCAATTCAATGAAAAGCTTATCAAATAGAAAGTAAGAAAGTAGCAATTTAAGTTCCTTACTTCAAGAATTAAGCATATCGTGCAATTTCATAATCTTGTATGAGCAAATAAAATCATACATAAACCATTCAAAAGATGACAAAAAATGCAGATTTTACCTACTTGCACCAAGAATAAACATGAAATACCATGCAAGATCACCATAAAAGCTTCCAAGATTGATCCAACTTGCAAAAAATTAGCCTTATACAAGACTGTGCCTCACAATTTCAGCCAATAGCCCTTCTAGGGCGCAAATTTCAGACCTCTCCTCTTGTGTGAGGAGTCGTGATCTAAAAATGAATGCATTTTATGATTATTTATACAAAACTGGTGAACTTTAATTAATTCCAGGTCAAATAAAGGCTGACCTGGCCAATTTACAAATAAGTTCAATTTAGACATAAACAAAACTAATTGGCATCTAAAATCATCTCCAAGGGTGACGTTGAGCCCCTAAGGAGGAACGTTGGGCTCCAAATGCAAAATGTTTGGCCTCCAAAGCCCCTAGATGAGGTCGACACATGCCAACCAGCTCACAATGACCCTCAAAATGTAAACCCTAGCTCTGGATAACATCCAGGGTCATGATGGTGATGTCATGGGCTCTCAAAGACCAATGTCTAGGTGGAAGAGAAAGATCCCCCTGGGTCTATGTTTTCCAGGGTGTCTCCAAGGGAAACATCCTTCTTTCTTCCTGGTGCAAGTCTATGATGTCTCCTTGCCCCTGGCTGGGGTTACAACATCCATCTGTGGGCTTTTAGCCCCATGGAGGTCTAAGCTAATCATCCCCCCACGTGTACCTATCCATTGGGCAAAGTCCTGCAGCAAAAATAGGTATGCCCTCCAGGGGTTCATAAGTCACGGGGATCGTAAAATGTAAATCATATCCAATAATCAAAGTACCCAAACATGTGCATCAAACTCCCCTTTACCTGGAAAAATTCTCAAAGACGTTATGCAATTTAACAAGTCAAGTTTGGAAAGGGTCTCAAGATGTCTTATTGGGATATTCCTCCTTAAGTTTGGGGTGTTTCCTAGGTGAGGACCAATCTAGGTCATGTAAGTGTATGAGGTGGAGTGGGGTAAGTGTTTGGGCATGGGGTGCAGTGATAACAGGGAAATGTAAGTCTTACCTGTGGGTGTCTTTGTAGAGGGCGAGTTGCACCTTGTCATGGATGCCATTGTTTTCCAACACATTCAATTCCTTTTATTCTTAGCTTCATTTCTTTTGATATTCTTATTTTATGATTCAAGGGAATAGTTGAGAGACATTGTCCTAGCTTGGTGACCAGAGGTGATAGTGTTGTACACAAGCATTTCACGGAGATGATAAGGCTAGCTCATGATGAGACCCCCTTTCTCTTGGTTATGCCACCAAGAGCCACTACCCTAGTTTGGTGACCATATAGATGGTAGTGTCATACCGCTACATGCCCATGGTCATAATAGGTCAGCTCCTCATGAGACCTCCCATCCACCAACTAATACCTTGAGTGTTTATTTATCTTACAGGTTCCCTTTTCTTACTGAGAATCCTTTTACTTCTTTCTTGAGAATCCCTGGGCGAAGCATCTCAAAGGTTTCTTCTTTGGATTTTAACTATTGCCAGCTACTTTTACCCTCTGGGCCTTTAGCCCCTTCTTCCCACGAGGAAAGGTACAACCCTTCCTAGCTTGGAAAATCCCAATGCCCGAACAAGGGTAGGGGGGAAATGAGAGGAATAAATATGGAAAGTGGGAAGTATGGAGGGAACTGACGATGGAATTTCATAGACCCTCCCAGTGGAAAGCCATCCTAAAGAGAGATCAACTTACTAGGGAATCATGTCACACTTCCATGTATGAACAAGTTAAAGAGAATAATTTCCAAGAAAACGTTATGAAATGAAGGAGAATTCAATGCAACATATTCAAGTGCTTTAATAATCAAAGTGGCACATACCATGATGCCCAGACTCATTAACTTATGGAGCAAGACTTACTTCTACTTCAGGACCAAGCTGGTGGGATGGATACTATTGTTGCTAATAAATGGGTTGCACTTGAAGAAAAGAGGGGCCCTCCGGGGTCATGCTTAAGTCATCCGGCTCTCGACACTCCATGTCTAGGACCCGTGGGCCTCGATACATGATCTCCTTATTTATCCATATGTTAGGGGATAACAGTAAGTATGGTTGGGAACAATACGATGGCTCATTAAGGGATTTCCCAACAGCAGACCCATTCCCAAAGAAGACCACTTACTAGGGCATAATTTCGACCACCAAGGTGAAGCAGGGAAAATGGTATAATTTTCAAGCACATATCATGAAATCTAGAGCAATCTAGGATACAATATAATCAAATGGCTCAGGTATTGAAATGATGCTCACCATAATATTGACTTGCGCCTCATGGAGCAAGGCCCACTGCCTTCTGAAATCCAACTGGTGTGGTGGATTCCATTTGTAAACCTGTGACCAACTATGGCGGTGTAATATCCCCTTCTCATTGACACAAGAGCTCAAGGACATAGTAGTCTAGCTACCCCTCTAGACTATAGTCCAATATAAGCAAGGGGAAGAAAATGTGTTTTTGTCACTAAAGAGATCTAAGGTTATATTATTAAAGTGACTTTGGTAAAAGACTAAGGAAAATTGAATTAAAACCCTTAGCAAGTAGAAAAATCAACTCAATGGAAAATTCTAAAAGGAGGTATAAAAGAAAGATAAGGGTGCACCGCTTGGCATCCTATTCTCATTATTCATTTTTCACTCTACACTCTTGAGCTAGACAACTTACGTTTTGATGGTTTTGAGTAAACAAACCCTAGAATCCAACAAGGAGGTGAAAGATTCCTTTGTTCATGGTTCAAGCTTGGTCAAGGAGGTGAAAGATCCCTCCCTCACCATTCTAATCCAGTCACAGGTATTCAAAAAATAACACTTGGAGTTGTGTGTAAAGATCTGAAGGGTTTCCAGTAGTAGGGCGCATCCTTGGAAGAGAAAAGGTTTGATCTACTTGGAGGAGTCTAGATCTGCAGTTTTACACCATTGGAGGTTTATCTCTAGGGTTATAACACGCTTTTGAAGCATTAACACCAAGGGTATCTCCCTTGGATTATTTTATTTGGATCAGAAAGAATTTCTGAAGGAGGGCGCAACTCCCATTGAGGATACTCATAGATCTAAGGGAAACCTTGGGGGTTTTCACTCCAACTTGCATCATTCCTACTCTAGAGCCCCTAATCTACAATTTGAGGGTGTTTTGTATCATTTGGAGGTCATTTACTAGGAGGCCAAAATATTGAGCATTCACATCCAATCAGGGCCTACCAGTTCCAGATCCATCCTTCCAGGGTCGTACCAGCTCCAGATCTAGCCATTCAAGGTCGTACCAGCAAAGATCCGAAGGAATCTATTCAAGAAGGGAAAGAAATTAATATTATAATCATCTATATTCAGTGGAGGAAGACCTAGGGTCTCTATATCTTCTATATTGTACCTCTTCTATATTGTACCAGATATGCAAATCTATGTATGAAGATCACTTATTCTATCTAAATAAAGGTCATATTTGAAGCTTGTATCTATGTTTATGTGTTTACTTCATTATCATGTGTTCCATACTTGTTATGATGTCATATATGCAATAAACTCAACAAAAATACTTCAGCACATCTTTCTGTAATAGAAATCTGCAAAACAAACATCAAACATCAAATAGAAACCCTAGTTCTTGGCCAAAAATTGGTTGGGAACTTCACAATGGTATCATAGCGAATTTCCTTCGCCAGCCTATGCAAAGTAACAAGATGACTAAAAGAAGAGGTTGTGGGGGTCATCCAGTAACAGGTGTTCCAGAAGAAGAAGAACATGAAGGCAGTATGGGAGAGACATATGGGACAAAAAATGTCACGTATGAGGAGACTGAACTCCTGGCAGATAAAGTAGCTCAAACAATGAAAGAGGTACTTCAAGGCAATCAAGAAAGCATGCAGCATACATTGGCCGAAATGCATAACCACTTATCATTGGGACAGTTTGAGCTCCACTTATCTCTTACTAAATTTCAAAGGGGACAAGATAGAATGATAAAAGTGTTGGAGGAGATGAATAAACATCACGGAATCCTTTCTCAGTTTTTGATGGAGTAGAGGCATGGAAAAGATCCACCCTTGTATGGTAGAAACCAAGAAGCTAGTGGATCTCATGGAGGCAATGGGAATCATGAAGAATCCATACACAGAGGTCAAATGGAGGAGCATCGATCCAATGATGGAGGACAGACTCCTTCTCATACACTCAACAAATCCACCCCTAAGCCATACATGCCTACCTTCCTTGACACACTAAGAAGGGAAGTTAATGTCTCGGATTCAAAAAATATGGGGGAGGAATGGGAGACAACAGAGAAGGAATACAACACCATGAGCGCAGGTTTTAGGAAACAGGTCTCTATGGGAGAGTACTTCCACTTGAAGATGAAAAGAAGATCCAAGGAGCATTACAGAGGTATGAGTGAACTTGGACAAAAAGCTAGGAAAATGGATCCACCCACTTTTGATGGATCAGATCACCTTTCGGTTACGACATGGGTACAAAAGATGGATGCGTACCTCCAATTGAAACCTATGGAGGAAATGGAAGATATCAAATATGAAACTATGTATCTAATGGGAAAGGCACATGAATGGTGGTTTCATGGAATAACCACCTTGGGCCATGGACGCATCACCTCTTACCAAGAATTCACT
>SNQJ01S0245905.1:0-13163 GCA_010110895.2 Picea sitchensis | reverse complement strand
TTGGTGAGGGTTTTGATAAGTAAGTTGTTGTTGAGGGCCTCTCCAATATGGGTTCCATTTCCCAGAATGATTATGTTGTTGGGGCATAGGTACCCATGCATTGGGATCCTGATAAGGAGGTGGCATCTGATTTGGAGGGGTGGCATTCATCTGGCCATATTGAAGCTGATTGTTCACATTATTCCAATAATTAAGTGTTGTAGGAGAGAATTGAGGGTTTGTACCTTGACCTCATGACTTCCATTGTCT
Source organism: Picea sitchensis (assembly GCA_010110895.2). Lineage (NCBI taxonomy): Eukaryota > Viridiplantae > Streptophyta > Pinopsida > Pinales > Pinaceae > Picea > Picea sitchensis. The sequence goes on along the minus strand of SNQJ01S0245905.1, from coordinate 12,914 downwards.
TCTCTGTGTTATTAGATAGACAACCTTTTCTTCCTCATTAGTCGCCCTCATTGATTATTTTACACCTGGTAGGAAGGGACATTGGTCAGTAGCATGATCTAATTCATAAATAAGACATACCTAGACACTGTTCAACGAGCACTCCCTTAGTGGATGTTTGTTTCTGCATTTCGAACAAAAAATGGACAATGCCAGATCTGATTCTGCTTATTTCTATTTGACCTGCAGAGTGTTGATTTGTGAAGAAAAAGAGTTAATCATTTCTATTTTGAAATATTCTAACAAATTACCTATTTTTTCTCTTGTTTCCTCTCCATTGGTTGATTTCCTTACCCTTGAAGAAGTGGTATCCCTGGTAGCTGACTTATTCCTTGTAGATCCTCAAGAGCATCTCTTACAAAGATTTACAATGTCTTCATAGGATTCCTTAGACATATCTCCCTTGCCAAGCATATTCACCATATCTAAACAATCATCTCTAACTCCTTTTAGCAAAATAGTTTTCAGAATGTCCTTACTCACATCTGGATGTCCAGACCTTTGTACATTATACTAGAGTCTCTCCACAAAATCTTCAAGGGTCTCGTCCTCCTTTTGAGACATCTTGAACAATTCCTCTCTTCTTTCCCTCGTTAAACAATAGTCTTAGTACTTGTTTAGGAAATGATGCCTCATTTGTCCCCATGTTGAAATATTCTCTCCTCCAAGGCTCATGAACCATCTTAACACGTTACCCTTCAATGTAGCTGGAAACAATTTAAGCTTCTACGCAGTGGTAGTGTAGTCATAGCTTCTACACAGAATATCAAATTCAAACAGAAACTCATATGGATCCTCAGTAGATAATCCATGGAAATTTGGCAGGGATGAGAGAGGTATGTTCTTCATAGAATATATCTTCCGTGTGGGAATATTAGTAATAGGAAAGACTAGGGTAGAGATAGTATTTTCATCATTTACCTGATCTTCATTGTTCACTGGATCCTCACGGTAGAGTTCTTCTTCATTATCTCCTTGATTTTCCATACCTTCTCTTTCTCTTCTTAAACAATCAATACGGAAAGTGTCCCACTCCTCTTTAGTGACTATATATCCATTGATCTGAAAAATATCTTCAGTTTCTTCTGGCTTTTCCCTATTCCGAGCTACACTTGCTTGATCTTCAATATTCTCTAGTGTTGCGTGCTGACTTGTTGGTGACAAATCTTCAGCTTCATCTCGTGATGAAAACGATGTTTCAAAATGGGGTAGTTCTGATGACTGAGGAATATGTCTTTTTGGAGAATTTGAAGGGTGAAAGATAGATCCCGAAGAAGAATCTTCTCTGGCTATAATCTTATCAACAAAGGTTTTCCTTCCTAGTGCAGGTCTCTTTCCACCACATTCTCTGGCACCCGTAGGGTTAGTATTTTTGGGGATACATCCTCTTTTTCCTCGATTCATGCAGACTACTCAATCCTAAGAAAATAAAACTAATGTGCTTACAAGAATCTATAATTATCTTCCCCGACAATGATGCCAAAATGTTGTGCACTTTAATTGCCTAAATAAATAGATAATTAAGGTGTTCAATATGAATTGTCAAACCCAGTGAAGTTTTGTTATTGTAAGATAATCGTGCACATTATATGCTAGATTATGAAAGCAAACACTAATCAAATTGTAGTAAGGTAAATTAACACTAAAAGAAACAAAATTGAAAAGTTGAACACTAACCCAAGTTGCTGACACAACTGGAGTTGTAATCTATTGTTGTAGAATTGAAGTCACACTTGCATAATTGGAATCACACTTTCATAATTGAAATCTAATTATTAGGAGTAAAATTTGATGAGTGTATAAGAATCCCATGTAGAATTCCTGCAGAAACCTCGTTAGATCTAGAATTCTAGTTAAATTGAACACAAACAATTTGCTGATATTCAAGAGATGAGAGAAAGTTTTTTCTCCATAAATCAGAGAATTATATTAATCAAAAGTGAATATACATGAGAAACCATCCTCAAAAACAAGAGAGGAGGTGAATATATAGAATTTCCAACATAGAAATTGTAGTAAAAAAAAGCTAGAAATAGCTAAAATAGGTGTCATAAGCTAAGGGAGACCACATAGTTCGACTTAGAACACTAAAGATACATGTCACACACTCATTAATGTACACAAGAGTCAAGTGTAAGTGATGTGCATTATCTCACTAAATCTCACTTAACTGACAAGGTGGGCCAGTTCAACTCATGGCCAGGCACAAAATAGTAGTTAGTAATAATAGTAACGACAAAATCATTAATTAAGGAATGAATATCTCACTCAAAGAGGAGGAGCACATTCCCCAATAATAGATTAATTTTTCATGGGGTTGGATCGTCATGGAATGAAATCAGAAATCAAGGGGGTGGGTTGAGGTCTTGATTCTAAAATTGGGTTCCTAAGGTAGGAGGTTGGTATAGCTTCTCTATGTGGACAAATTAGATTGAAATAAAGTGTAAGTGAATGTATTAACCAATATCTAGGAGTCTAATCTGGGTATAAACTAATGTAAGTTAGGTTATGCTCCAACACTTATAAGCCTAATTGTAATGACAAAAAATTTGAGTCCCGACAACTTGGCCATTTTGGGTACTCACATTACATGAAATCCTCATGAAAGGGAAGAGGAAGCCTGCGTGGGAACCCCCAAAGAGGGAAAAACAGTGGCCAAAGTGACCTACTCAGTTGTCTCACCACTCAAGCATAGCTCTGAGTTCTAAAAATTTCTTTTCGGTGAAGGACATGGTGAAGATGTTTACAACCTACTTCTTTGTGGAATAGTACTTGTTATAACCCTAAAATGCACCACAGGCTACCTGGCATCGGGGCAACTCATGTCTCTTCCTTGCAAAGCCATGCTGAATAAAACCTTGAAAAAACACTTAGAATAAGCAACCCGCGCCCTAAACTAACAGGCGTTGGGCAAACTAACGCCCTTCTCTGTTGGAGGCATTAGGCTAGCCCACTGCAACCAGCGTTTACCTAACAAAACAAAATGCGAGAGTTTCCTTGAGGGACTGGCTTTTTGGGTCAGTTAACTGGAACTCCCAATGGCCATGAAGAGTTGTCTAAAACCCTAGCTCCTTCTGGCTTATAAAAGAAGAAGGGGTAGGGTACCAATTCAAGGAGGGAAAATCATAACAAAGAAACTACACTTAATTCTTGAATCCGTTTTGTCCCAACCCACTAGCCTTTTCCTCAATATTTAGGAGAATTCAAGCAGCAGTTGGAGGACAAAGAGAGGAGGAGACCCGAGGATCAGGATCGAGGAATGGTGGTCAGTCTCTATAATCATTGTAATTTGATTCATGGCCAAGTTAATAAAGGCCACTTTCAGGTCCCAAATACATGAGTCTTATATGTTTATGTGATTTTGTGTTTAATCTCTAACCCTCTAGTAGAACAATAGCATGAATGCATAGTTTTGTCTTGATTGTAGGATCACTTTTCGGAAGGGGCTTGTGAGAGCAAGGAGACAAAAGCTCAGAGGATCTACACCAACCGTCGATAAAAGGTTGATTTGGTTCTTCACTTGTTTGCTTGTGAAAAGGGTTTTAGGTTGGGGTAGAAGGTTAAAAGTACTTTATGAAGGGTCATGATCTGCATACAAGTTTAAATCCTAGCTTGTTAGTCGTAGGGTAGAATACCCCTATGATGCTTGTAATTGAAATGGCTACTGTCATGGATGTTCCCTTGGATGTAATACATGTGAATCGATAATACTTGGTCCTCTACCTCTGAGCTGGATTAAGTGATATCTTAATGGATCCTAATTGTCACAAAATATAATGATCCAGTGAATCACGAATACCAAACTTCGGAGAAAGCCTTAATAAACAACACATGTGGCGCATTCGATTGCACCTCTATACTACACACCTACAATTGTAGATAAATAAATCGTGGATTGCTTCTTGATATACCAACAAAATGGCCCTGAACCAAATCTGAAAACAACGGTGGACTTGCGTTACGTACCGCCAGCTAGCCCAATCAAAATCTTTGTACCCAATTAGTGAAAGTGGGTAATCTGCAGCATAAAAGATACCAAAATTGGGATTACCTTTCACATATCTAAGGATTCTCGTTGCATCTTTCCAGTGAAGCTCATGAGGCTCTTGCAATATCTAGAACAAAATCCTACTACAAAAGAGATATCAGATTGATTGTGAGTAAGATACAACAAAATCCCAACCAATTGTCGATACAGTGTATTGTCCACCAAAGGTGTAGTACTTGCATCCTCAAATCTGACCCCCGAGAGAAAGGGAGATGTTTTTGGCTTTCATTCTGTCATCTAAAAGTGGACAATTAGATATGATGCATGTAGACTATACCATATTGATCCCTGATAGACTTGAAACTAGAACCAAGAGAAAGTAATTAATAATAGTTCCAAATCTGTCATGGAAAATCGGTCGTGCAATGTTGATTTTGCCAAATCAATAACTGAAGTAAGGTTCGATCGTAATTAAGTCATTTACATAAAGTAATATCATAAAAAAGGAATCATCATGTTGCAGCAAATAAACATTCATATCAGATTTTCATCGAATGAATCCAATGGAAAGCGGGAAAGAATCCATCTTTGCATACCAAGCTCAACGAGCTTTCTTAGGCCATCTGAAAGTTTTCTTTAATCTACAAATGAGGGGATATTTCTAAATGTATCCCTATGGATACTCCATATAGATCTCCTCCTTGATATATCCAGCAGGAAATGAACTCTTCACATCCATGTGGTGACATCTGTGAGAAGTGGCAATGGACAAAACTAGTCCTAATGGAGTCCATTTTTGCAGCGGTGCAAATATCTCTATGTAGTCTATGCCGTGTACGTGGTATCCTTTTGTGACAAGTGAATGTTGCAATTTCCAGTCTCACTATCTTCATCAATACCCGTTCGATATATCCATTAGTATCGAACAATATTTCTTCCTTTTGGAAGTGGGACAGAGTCCCATGTGTTCTTGTCCATAAGAGCAGAGTACTCTTCATCCATTGTAGCCTCCCAAAGTGGATTTCCGGCCAGCAGCCTGAGAGTGTGAATTTGGATCTGAAACAAGTGACATATAGAAATGTATGGGAAGAAAAGGTTCTGTGGTAGCTAGGGCTTGAGGATCCCCAAAAAAAAACTGTGATCTAGTCCTTCTTGTATCCGTAGGATCACCGACTAGTTCACTTGCATCTTGCAGGTTTTTCTCTGCCCAATTTGAGGCGATTTGAAGCCGCTGACCTGATACTCATCCTCTATATTAGACCCAAAAATCTTCTCTGATGGGTTCTTTGAAGTACTTGAAGAATTTTCTGACCCCTCCTCATAAGTGACAACAAGCGGTTCCTCAACAGGGTCTTCTGAAAAATCATGCGGTGATTCTTCTTCAAACTTCACACTTGAGCTAGAATGAACTTTTGGTGTGAGGATAGAAATATATCCTTTGACAACTTCAGGATATCCAAAAAATATGAATTAAACACTTTTTAAAGAGGAAGGATTTGGAGCCTCAAATCCTTCCTCTTATTTGTCATAATGTGATCCCATGCTTGTGAACCAAAAATGTGAAAGTGTGACGTTTTCGGTTTCTTACCGGTCCAATATTCAAAAGGATTGGTGCCTTTGAGTGATTTGTGATGAAATCAGTTCTAAATGTATGCTATGAACAATTCTTAAGCTTCATCCCTTATCTTGGGAGCTAACGATTTCGACTATAGCATACAATAGGCCATCTCATTTAAGGATCAGTTTTTCCTCTCCGCAGCAGATTACTGTATAGTGTATATGGTATTGTGTGTTGTAGTTGTATAACTGCGTCAATAAAAAGTTGCTACACATATTTGTTGACATACTCCCCCATTATCAATTTTCAAAGTAATCTTAATCTTACATATGCTCATTCTCAACAAATTGCTTTAAATTCACATAAGGCATTCAAATACTTCCGATTTTAATTTAAAAAATACCCAAGTAAAGCGAAAGAAATCATCTATGAAGGTGAGTACATATAGAGCCTTACTGATTGAAGGCTGCAAGAATGGGCTCATTATGTCACTGTGAATCATCCCAATATGTGAAGAAACTCTCTACACCTTCCCTTTTTCAAACTTTTTCTCTGGATGCTTACCAAGAATGCATCATTCACAAAACCCTTCATTGAATTTAATGGCGACAATCAACTACCACCATGTTTTCCTTCTTTGAGTTGATGCAAGTACTTATAGTTTAGGTGGCCAAATATCTCATGAAATAACCTAATGATATCATTATATTGTGATAGAAATACAGTTCCTAATAGATTTAGGAACAAAGTGGGAGAAGAAATACAAGCGAGAACCGTGATCTGCAATTCAATGTGCAAGATGTGAGCCTGTGGAAATGCCGGTAATCACTACAGAGTCTGGAGTGAAATCCACCTTATTCTAGGTCGAGTAAGTGATATGATATGTCGAGAGAAGATTTGTGGACAGTGAGAGAACATGAAGCACATTTGTGAATAAATCCCCTTCAAGATCAACAATTCCTTCTCCGCACACTTTTGTGGGTGTGGCATCTCCCAAGTATATTGGGGATCTGGTGCTTTCTTAGATGGAGGAAAATTCATCTTTTTATGTAGACATATGGTTCGATGCACCTGAATGAAAGATAAAATATGATGGATTGGATGTGACATCCATTAAATAATAAACATCTCGTGCTCTCCCTCCCATCTAGTTATCATCTTTCTTCTTTGCATTTTCGGGCACTGTCTTCTTCAGTTATCATCATCGATAGTCTTCCTCATGCAATTTTCTTTGGGATGAAAACCTTTGGAACAGTAGCTTCAAATTGTTCTTTCCTTCTTCTTCTTACACTTAGGCTCATAATATTTATCTGAATATTGTGTGGATCTCTCCTTCTTAGATTGAGGAATTTTACGTTCCTTTTTCTTGTCTTTCCTTTGCTCTTTTGGAGGTGGTAGCCTGGGGTGATTGGTTCTTGTAATGCTTGATGGCACCCATTTGTACTAACTTAGATTTCTCTTGAGCCAATTCTGCAATGAAATCATTCCATGGAGGCATTTTCCCATATCCCTAAGTCAATTTAGATGCTTGAAAAACCGACACAAATACAGAATATCCGAGGGCCTAATTTCGTGAGAATTGAAAGGATGAGTTGTTCTTCCTCTTCGTGACTCCACATGAATTAAGAGTTCAATGAGGAGGGATTTGAAATTAGTGAAGAATTCTTCCAGGTTTCTAAAATGAATTGGAATTATGGATATGAGTTCATTCTCAGTTGATGCACTTTCATTGCATCCTACTTGTCGAATAATCCTTCCAATGTAGTCCAGACCACATCAAGAGTAGTGCCTCCATTGACATGAAAGAGGAGAGATATATAAATTGATGAGAATATATCCAAATTACTTCATCTAATTTATTAAATACACTTCATCTTCTCTCCTTCTGAGAAGTGGTTTCTTTCTCAGTTCCCAACTGTTACTGGTAAACCCTTTACTTGAGGAGGAGCGAAGAGATCTGTCTTCCATTCGATGTAAGTGAAAGGATTTAGAATGAGTTTTGTGGGTTGAGAGATGATCCATTTATTCTTGGTGTGCCTCCTTATTATCTATACCTGCAAATAAAACCTTTTACAATCCACTAGATTCAATCTAGCTTTGATACCATGTAGAATTCAAACCCGATAGATCTAGAATTCTAACGTTAATTGAACACAAACAAGTTGCTGATATTCAAGAGATGAGAGAAGTTTTTGCTCCATAAATCAGATAATTATATTAATAAAAATGAATATGTGAGCAACCATCCTCAAAAAGAAGAGGAGGTGAATATATAGAATTTCCAACATAGAAATTCTAGTAAAAAGAAGCAAATAGCTAAAGTAGGTGTCATAAATAAGGGAGACCACATGGTTCGACTTAGAAGAGCTAGGACACATTTCGGCATATTCTTAGTAATACAGAGTCAAAATTGATGCACATTATCTCATAAGCTCCTTGTGACAAGAGAAGGTTCCAACTCACTTAAGCACGACCAGTAGTAGTTACTAATAGCCAGTATTGACAAAAATCATTAATTGAGATAAATCTCTCACTCAAAGAGGAGGTCAGCATTACCCAATAATAGATGAGTTTTTTCATGGGGAGTTGGAATAAATCATGAATAAATCAAGAAAATCAGAGCTGGGAGTTGAGTCTTGATCTAAAATTAGCATTTTCCCTAAAATCTAGGGATGGTACTTCTTCTCTATTGGCCAAATTAGGTGAAATAAAGTGTAAATGAATGAATTAACCAAGATATAGGAATTATAATATGGGTATAAACTAATGTAAAGTTAGGGTTATGCTCCAACACCCCGCCCTTAAGCCTAACCGCAATGACAAAAAAATTGAGTCCCGACAGCTTGGCCATTTTAGGTACTCATTACATAGAAGAAATCCTCATGAAAAGAGGAAACCTGGAATTACCAGGGCATCCCCCCAAAAGAGGAAAAGTACCGGTGGCCAAAAGTGACCTACCTGGAGTTGTCTCCACCACTCCAAGCATAACTCGCAGTTCTGAAAATTTATTTTCAATGAAAGACTTGGTGAAGATGTATACAACATGCTACTCCGTGGGGTAGTACTGCAGTGAAATCAATGTCATGGATCAGGTTAGGATGTAATGCATGTGAATCAAGATGTGCTTGAGGTCCTCTTCCTCTAAAATGGATCAATTGATATCTGAATGGACCCCTTATTGTCATAGAATATGACAGTCATAAGTGGATAATGATACCAAACTCGGAGAGAAGCCCCAGCAACCAAACAACCTGTGTAGTTGCATTCAATGCACCTCTATACTTTGCCTATGGTGTAGATAAAGAAATCATGGATTGCTTCTTGCTAGACCAATAGAATAATACAGACAAAGCTGAAAACATAACGGAGGGTGGACTTTAGTTTTTGTACCATTGCCATTAATCAAAATCTTTGGCAATTAATTGAGAAAGTGGGTATCACCTTTATAAATGATACCAAAATTGGGAGTACCTTCCACATATCTGAAAACATAACCAGAGGTGGACTTGCGTTCTGTACCATCGCTAGCCCAATCAAAATCTTTGTACCCAATTAGTGAAAGTGGGTAATCTGCAGCATAAAAGATACCAAAACTGGGAGTACCTTTCACATATCTAAGGATTCTCTTTGTAGCTTTCCAGTGAAGCTCATGAGGCTCTTTCATATATCTAGAACAAACTCCTACTACAAAAGAGATATCAGGTTAGGTGTGAGTAAGATACAACAAACTCCCAACCAACTATCGATACAGTGTATTGTCCACCAAAGGTGTAGTACCCGCATCCTCAAATATGACCCCTGAAATAAAGGGAGATGTTTATGGCTTGCATTCCATCATCTGAAAGTGGACAATTAGATATGATGCATACTTAGACTGTGCCATCTTGATCCCTGAAGTAGACTGATAAACTTCAAGACCAAGAAAGTAGTGTAATAGTCCCAAATCTGTCATGGAAAATCGATCGTGCAATGCTGATTTTGCCAAATCAATAGTTGAAGTAAGGTTCCCTGTCATCAGTAAGTCATATACATAAAGTAATATCAGAAAGAGGGAATCATCATGTTGCAGCAAATAAACATTCGGATCAGATTTTCATCGAATGAATCCAATGGAAAGCAAGAAAGAATCCATCTTTGCATACCAAGCTCTGGGAGCCTGTTTTAGGCCATACAAAGATTTCTTTAATCTACAAATGAGGGGAGATTTCTGAATGTATCCCTATGGCTTCTCCATATAGATATCCTCCTTGATATCTCCATGAAGAAATGCACTCTTCACATCCATGTGGTGAACTTCCCATCTGCGAGAAGTGGCAATGGACAAAACTAGTCGAATGGAGTCGATTTTTGCAACAGGTGCAAATGTCTCTATGTAGTCTATGTCATGTACATGTGAGTATCATTTTGAGAAAAGTAGAGATTTGTACTTTCTGATATCACTATCTGCAGCAATCTTTGTTCTATATATCCATCGGCATCGAACAAGCTTTCTTCCTTTTGGAAGTGGAACCAAGTCCCATGTGTTGTTGTCCATAAGAGCAGAGTACTCTTCATCCATGGCAGCCTCCCAAAGTGGGTTTCCAGTAGCCTCAGAGTGTGAATTTGGATCTGAACCAAGTGACATATAGAAATTTATGGGAAGAAAAGGTTCTGTGGCAGCTAGGGCTTGAGGAGCCCCAAAAAACTGTGATCTAGTTCTTCTTGTATCCACAGGATCACCGACTAGTTCACTTGCATCTTGCAGGTTTTTCTCTGCCCAAGTTGGAAACTGAGTTGGATCAGCCATGAACTAATCCTCATCCTCTGTATTAGACCCAAAAGGATGCTCTTATGGCTTCTTTGAAGTACTTGAATAAGTTTCTGACTCCTCCTCATAAGTGACAACAAGTGGTTCCTCGACAGGGTCTTCTGAAAAATCATGTAGTGATTCTTCTTCAAAGTTCACACTTCGAGCTAGAATGAAATTTTCAGTGTGAGAGGACAGAAATATATATCCTTTGAAACCTTCAAGGTATCCAAAAAATATGAATTAAACACTTTGAGGCTCCAAATCCTTCCTCTTATCTGTTGGAATGTGAGCCCATGCTCATGAACCAAAAATACGAAAGTGCGACACTTTGGGTTTCTTATCGGTCCAACATTCAAAAGGAGTGGTGCCTTTGAGTGATTTGTGAGGAACTCAGTTCTGAATGTATGCTGCACAATTCATATCTTCATCCCATAGCTTGGGAGCTAACGATTTCGACTGTATCATACAATTGGCCATCTCTTTTAAGGACCGGTTTTTCCTCTCCGCAACACCGTTCTGCTATGGTGTATATGGCACTGTGTTTTGTAGTTGTATTCCTGCATCAATACAAAGTTGCTGCACATATTTGTTGACATACTCCCCCCCATTATCAGTACGAAGTATCTTAATCTTACACCCAGACTCATTCTCAGCAAGTGCTTTAATATCTATAAGGCATTCAAATACTTCCGATTTTAATTTAAAAAAAAATACCCAAGTAAAGTAAGAGAAATCATCTATGAAGGTGAGTACATATCGAGCCTTACTGATTGAAGGCTGCAGGAATGGGCTCATGATGTCACTGTGAATCAGCCCAATAGGTGAAGAATCTCTTTACACCTTCTCTTTTTCAAACTTTTTCTCTGGATGCTTGCCAAGAATGCATGACATACACCACTTGTGAATTTAATAGCTGGCAATCCTTCTACCATGTTTTCCTTGCTAAGTTGATGCAAGTAATTATAGTTTAGGTGGCCAAATATCTCATGAAATAACCTAATGATATCATTATATTGTGATAGAAATACAGTGCTAATAGATTTAGGAACAAAGTAGGAGAAGAAATAGAAACAAGAACCGTGATCTGCAATTCTATGTGCAAGTTGTGAGCCCGTGGAAATGTCGGTAATCACTGCAGAGTCCAGAGTGAAATCCACCTTCATTCCAGAGTCAGAATGAGTGATATGATATATCGATGCAATATTTTTGGACAGCGAGGGAACACGAATCACATTTGTGAAGAATCCCCCTTCAATATCAACAATTCCTTCTCCGCACACCTTTGTGGGTGTGGCATCTCCCAAGTAAATTGGGGATCTAGTGCTTTCTTCGATGGAGGAAAATTCATCTTTTGATGCAGCCATATGGTTTGATGCACCTGAATCAAAGATAAAATATGATGGAATGGATGTGACAGCCATTAAAGCATGACCATCTCATTCTCTCCCTCCCATTCTGTTATCATCTTTCTTCTTTTCATTTTCGGGCACCGTGAGATTGTGTTGCTGCAATTGCTTAGCCATCTCATCGATAGTATTCCTCATGCAATTTGATTTGGGATGAAAACCTTTGGAACAGTAGCTGCAAAGTGTTCTTTCCTTCTTCTTATTACCCTTAGGCTCATAAGATTTATCTGAATATTGTGTGGATCTCTCCTTCTTCGATTCAGGAAATTTACCTGTTCCTTTTTTCTTGTCTTTTCCACTGCTCTTTGGAGAATTAGTAGCCGCAAGTGCTTGGTTCTTGGAACGCTTGATGACACCCATTTGGACTAAATTAGCTTGATATTGAGTCAATTCTTCAATGAAATCATTCAATGGAGGTATTTTCCATTTTTCCTAAGTCAATTTAGATGCTTGAAAAGACGACACAAATACAGAATATTCAGGGCCTAATTTTGAGAGAATTGAAAGGATGAGTTGTTCTTCCTATTTCGTGAATCCACATGCATTAAGTTCAATGAGGAGGGATTGAACTTGGTGAAGAATTCTTGTAGGTTTCTTAAATGAATTGGACTTAGGGATATGATTTCATTCTCCAGTTGATGCACTCTCAATTCATCCTGCTTGCCGAATAGTCCTTCCAATGTGGTCCAGACCACCTCGGGAGTAGTGGCTCTACTGACATGAAAGAGGAGATATATGGAAATTGATAGGAATATCATCCCAATTGCTTCAGCTAATTTATTGAAATACTTCATCTTCTCCTCTACAAAAGTCGGTTCTTTCTCCGTTCCCATTGTTACCTGGTAAAGCCCTTTGCTTCGGAGGAGCAGAGAGATCTCTGTCTTACATTCGAAGTAATTGAAAGGATTTAGAATGAGTTTTGTGGGTTGAGAGAGATGATCCATTTATTCTTTCTTTGCCTCCTTATGATCTATACTTTCAAATAAAACCATGTACAATCCACTAGATTCAATCTAGCTTTGATACCATGTAGAATTCCTGCAGAAACCCCGATAGATCTAGAATTCTAGTTAAATTGAACACAAACAATTTGTTGATATTCAAGAGATGAGAGAAAGTTTTTTCTCCATAAAT
>SNQJ01S0245903.1:0-11857 GCA_010110895.2 Picea sitchensis | reverse complement strand
GACATGGTTGAAGAAAAAACGCGCTGCTGTGTCAGCAGTGTTGTTAAATGTGGTCATGGCTTCGGCCCATTTGGTAAAATAATCTACTGCCACCATAATGTACTTATATCCATTACTAGATGGAGGATGGAAAGTCATGAAATTGATGCCCCATTTGCAAAAGGGGTCGACTGTGATGACTGTGTGTAGAAGAGCTGGTGGAGCTCACGTTTTGTTTTCATAAAGTTGGCATTTATCGCATCGCTTGACAACGTGGATGCAGTCATGAAACAAAGTGGGCCAGAAGTATCCTTCTCGAATGATTTTTTGGGCGGTAGACATACCCGAGAGGTGACCACTGCAAGCGCCGCTGTGGCAATCATTCAAGACTCTGTCGGCTTCATCGATGGTAAGACATCGCCGAAGGATGGTATCGACCCCGTGTTGGTAGAGAATATCTCAGATGAGGAGGTATCGGGGAGCCTGATGGTGAATATGTCGACGATCATCTCGAGAGAGGTGAGACCCGAAATTTTGTGTACGAAGGTAGACAAGGAGGTCGCCGTACCAGGGATCGTCTGAGGGGATGAAGAAGAGGTGTTCATTAGGGAAATATTCATTGATGGGAGAAGCTTTGGTGTCAGAGGGAAAAGCCATAATGAGTTCAGCTAAGACCAAAGCAATTTTGTACTGATCTGCTGGGTGGATTTGAATTTGATTGTATCCAAAGAACCCATCCATAAAGGACAATGCCTCATGGCCAACACAATCATCGATTATTTGTTCGATGAAGGGGGTTGGGAGGTTGTCTTTGGGACAAGCGTGGTTGAGGTCGCGAAAGTCTGTGTAGACACAAATAGTTCCCTGTTTTTTTGTTAATGGGGACGAGGCTGGAGACCCAAGAAGTGTACGCAATAGGGTAAATGAACCCGACAATGCATAATTTGTCAATTTTGACTTTGATAGTCGCAACTTTAGATGGGTGTAGGGGGCGTTTCTTTTGAATAACATGGGAGATATCCGACCATGTGTCGATTCGATGTTCGACTATATAAGGATCGAGGCCAGGCATCTCTGTATATGACCAGTCAAAAATATTCCGATATTCCTAAAAGAGAGCTTTGTAAGCAATGATTTCTTCAGGGGAGCATGCGACACCGATGGTGATTTCTTCTATGGTGCCTGGTTTAATGGAAATGTCAATTTTGACTGTGGGGGAGATGTTGGCCATATTTCCTTCTTCAAAAGAATTGAGGGCAAGAATAGGGTTTTTGAACCAGTCGATATGCCCCAGAGGGATAAAATCCTTAGTTTCGATTGCGCACAGGGAGGCTTGGGCAGGAGGGTGAAAGACCTCTTGTGAGAGAAAAAGTGATCGATGATGGAGCACATTCCAAGGGAAATCAAGGGTAGTCAGTTCCTCCAAGATATCTTCGTCCAGGGGATCCTGGGAGATGGTAGGAGGATCTGTCAATGGAGAAGTGTCATTGACCTTAGGGGATGAGGACATAGAAGGGATATCGTGTATGGGGTGTGATGGCTTGCTGTACATAAACAAAATGTCAAGACACCGTGGATGATATATCATTCGCTCGGGGACTGACAATGAAATATAATGAATGTTAGTAATGTGAGCATCAGTAGGGGGTGTCAGAGAGGGTTCGGGCCGAGATGTGTGCCGTACTGCGGCTAATGTTTGGTGGAATTGAGGTAGAGCTGGGAAATGATGAGTGTAATGGACATATTCTGAACATATGGCACAAGCGAAATTGGTTCATAACCCTTTCTTATGTGTGGTTGAGGGCTTCGTAGTAGCGGTGTATGTACTTGGGGGAGTGACAAGCAATGGGGTTGCTATAGGGATCTGGATAAGATTGCGTAACTGGGGAAGAGTAGGACATCTGTTAGTGGGGTGTCCTTCTCTTTCGCATAGTGCACATGGAGGTTGAGCTCGGGGAGGGAGTGGAGCTATGGGATCATTATTCCTTTGTCTGCTCCCAGTCGTGGCAGTGTTGCCGCTAGTTGTGGGTGGGAGTGGTGTGGTAGGAGCCTGTACTGGGATCTGCATCAGTAATCCCTCTGTTTAAGGAGGGAGAGATGGTGTAGGAACCATGGAGGGTGGATAGAGATACCATACAGGGATGGCGATAACCATGTTAGGAAGGGTGAGGGTAGCAACGATTTGGAATGTTTGGATGCCAGGTTGGGGGTAGAAAAAGGGGATCTGGGTAATGGCTTGGGGGATTGTTTCCCAAACCGATATTCTCCCTTGGAGGGGGAGAAAGTCTGGGACAAGTGATGCGATGGTGTTTTCAGGGAATTCCTGAGATAGTGGTTCCTTGACTGGTGGTACTTCGACGTGGGGAGGGGCCTCAGTGAGAGGAGTGTTGTCTCTGATATCTGTTCCATTAGAGGAAACTACACACACTTGTGCTGAAATAGAAGGGTTTAGGAGAGGTGGTTATCCATGATAAGTTCCTAACAAGGATGGGTCTTTGAATATTCCAGGGCCAATGTCGATGACTGGAAAAGTATCCAAGCTAGAGCGGACAAGGGGGAGGATGTTATCAATGTTGACAGAATGATTAGGCTCGTAATGTGTAAGTTGGTCGATGGTGATGATTTTCCCATTATGGGGGAACATCATCGTATGAAACATAGAAGAGGCTACAAATTTCATAGCATACATGTAGTTATGTACGAACAAGATATTGTAATCAAGTGGGGCGTCAATAACTTCAATGTCAATGAGGATGGTTTTTCCCCCAAGTTTTACGGGGACATTTTGGAAGAGCCCTTCAGGGGATGATGGTCGACCATCATAAGCTCTCAGGGTGATGGCAGATGGTACTAGCTCAGGTGAGCCGAGTTTCTGGCATACAACTTTGGACATGATTCATGTGGATGCACCTTCATCGATGATTCACTAATGAATTGTGATGTTCCAGATCTTAATTGGTATCTGAAAGGCTACTAGAGCGAAGAGGCGTGGTTCTCCGCTATCCAAATCAAAGGTGATTATTTGAGTGTCAGCTGGGTCGACTGCCCCTAAGGCAGAAAGCAAGGATTTGCGCTGGGATGGAAAGGTTTGGAGGACATCCAACACAGACATGGTTGTAGGAGACTATGCTAATTCATTGATCAAACTATAGTTATAGGATTCCCTAACATGAGGGTTATGTACATTCTTTCGTAAAGGCATGAGAGGTATACACGAATTTGGTTTCGTGTTAGGGCATGGGATCATCAATGGTTGTCCTACTGTAGCTAGAGTTGTTTATGAGGTGGTTGGTGTAGAGTCAGGCGACATGCCGTATGGACGACTACGTGTTTGAAGAAGAATCTCTTCTTCGCTGGTATGGAGGATATTACAATCGGTTGGATTTCCGGGTTGAGTGGGGCCTATGTTTTGATATTGCTCGATTTGTGCTATCTCTTGTTGGGTATTCATCACACCTTGGTGTGGAATGGGGTTTTTCAAAATGACCGGAGGTGGTGGTTGCAGATAATTTTGTGGGGCTTGTTGAGGGGTAGGTGGTGCCGGAGGGCATTGTGTGTTCATGGATTCTTTCATCCATTTGTAATCGACAATTTGGGGGCAGTGGTGAGTATAATGTCCATACTCACCGCATAGAGTGCAAGGGAAGTTAGTTTGGAGATTATTATTCTTCCCTTGTCATGGTTGATTGTTATCATTGTCCCCTTGGGGGTTTTGGTTGCCCCCAACATAATGGTTTGGTTGGGGGTTATTTCCTCCTGGTCCTGGGTTGATATTGTTTCGATTTTTTCCTTTCTTCTTGGAATTATTTGGATGATGGGATGGATTTTACGTATTCAACTATTTAAAATTATGAACCTATTGAATGGGAGAGGGATGAACACAGTTAACATCGACATGTGGTTGTCGTGGTGGGGGAGAAAATGGCTGGGGGCGACTAGGAAATGGAAAATATGGGTTGTTTTGTGGAGATGATCCATATGGCATATAGGAAGCTGAAGTACTTCCACTATTGTGGGGGTTATATATGGGGGTTGGGAGTGGACCTGTAATTGGTTGAGAGACCATATTCATCAGTGGTACCGGTGGGGGTCCCCCCAATGACGAAGGGGGAACCACGACATATGACTGTTGGTGGGTGGGAGGAGGGTAATAAGATGTCCCTCCATATGGTTGAGGGTATTGATTTGCACCATAAGTGGGTGATGAGTGGCCGTAGAGGTTGAGATGCTTCATAGAACCAATCAACCCATCTGCTGCGTGAGAAACCCCAAGTTTTTCCTAGCCAAATGGTAGGGGTCTGGGTGCATAAGCCAATACTGTGTACAAGTAAACTGTTTGGGCATATATGAGGTCAAATTGATGGGCCTTGCTGATGCCTTCTTCTTTGGATTGAGGAAAAGTGGATGCTACATATTTGGCAATCACAGGGACGAGTGATTTAAGAAACCAATCGAGACGCTGTTCTTTGGTGGTTTATGCTTTACACAAACTATGTCGCCGATGCCATTCATGGATGTGGTTGGCGATATGGATAGCAATGGTTTGTTTGAAATAAGAGAGAAGTTATAATCTAGTTTCATGATGAACTGGTAATTGGAAAAAGGACAAAAAGGACTTGGCCAATGATTCAAAGGTCACATGGGACACTGATTTTTTGTCCACAAACCATTTGGCCGATGAACTAGTGAGGGTGCTTTGAAATAATCTCAAGCGGATGGAATCATCCATGATGCTATTTGAAGAGCACCATAAGTGGAAGGTCATAACATTGTAGGCGGGGTCTTCCCCTGGTTTACCTTCAAACTTTGGAATGTATGAAGAAAATTTGGTAGGCATATTGGGCCAAGTGGCATAATGTAAAATGGGGTCATTCGTGAGTTTGGTTAAATCATGAATGTTGAGGGATGCCAAGTATGGAAAAGGAGGATTTGGCGAAGGATTAGTTACAACCATTGTGTGTGTAGGTAATAGACTTGTCCCTTGAGATGGATTTGGTGGGTTTGTACTTCTCCCTTGAGAAGAAGTTTGTCCACCACCTCCTTGTGAAGGAGAACCAATAGATGGATTTCCTTGGGTATTTGACCCAAGCAAAGTGGAACCAAGTAAAGGAGATCCCAAGAAAATAACACTCACTGTGGTGTGAGATGGTGGATTTGGTGAGTTGGTGAGACTAGGGACTCCTCCTAGAATAGGAGGGAGATTCTGCAAGTGTCTAGAACGATGGGGATTCTATGGTTCCGACTAGAAAAGTGAATGTGTGCAAATGGTGAGAAGAGAAAAATAAATGAACAAGAGATTTTTATATTTTTAACCTTCACAAAATAATAGAACTCACAATTGCATGTAATCAAATGAACATCATACATAAATCAACTGTAAAATAAACAAGCATGTGGATAGGTGGATTTTGTCTGCGTGGGAGAAAAACAAAAATAAATGCTCGTGTCCTAAAATACCTATCGTCCTTCCTCTCAATTTAGCATTGGGCCTTCCAATAGCACTCGACAGTGGGGTCTGAATCCACCGGAAGAGGAACTAGTGAAGGTTGAAGTAGTCAGTTATAATGAGGGGTAGAGGGTGCATATCTCGAAAGAGCTGGTGATATTTACCAATAGCCACACACAATCTGGCCAATGTGCGATTGCAGCCCACAACCGCCACCTGGGTAGATGTCCTATGTTTGTCCACTAAGTACCTCGGTCAAAGTGAAACATTTATATTTTCAGCCTAAAAAATGGGTCATGGGCTGGATACCCTCACAAGAGTTGGGCGACTCAAGGAGGGATGTGCAGAACAACCGAACCTCTACCTTTGACCCTTCATGGGTATCTCCCTACTTTATGGTTAAGGAACACTTGACTTGGAGGATTTGAAATATCCCTATTCTCAACTTCTATTGTTTCAAAATGTGAGAACCTGATAACGGGGGGTTATTTGGATGCCTACCCCCGAGATCCTACCTAGACTAAAAAAATTCTTTAGGCAACTCATGTGGAGGACAAATTTAGTGCGTTCTTAGAAAAGTTTTAGATGGAGTGGCCTAAGAGATTAGGGTCATGGACCAACCTCGTTTGAATTAAATTGGTGCGGACAATTTCCAAAGAAGTAGACGGATCTTTCAGAGTTATTTTGAAGTACTTTGTGGGTACTTAAAAGTAAATCTTACTTCGATCTCCACTATTCTAATATAAATAATGTGTGTGATGAGTGGCTTTGTGTGCAAGAAAGTGAAAAGTGTGCAAAAGATTTTTAATAAGTTAAGTGTAAGATTGCAACATGTGGACTTTCTGTGGTCCTGCCAAATGTTTTCACCTAGCTTACTACGTTTCTTTGGTACAACCTTGCGGAATATTTAAATCCCTAGAGAACTAGAAATGTGGACATATGGGTCCTTACTTGATCCTTTAAACTCCCTAGAATGTTGTCTATACTAGGAAAGCTTTTGAAACTATCCTAGGATTGTAGACATGTGGGCATGTATGGGCCCATTACTTGATATTTTAAACTTTCCTAGAGTGTTGTCTAGACTAAGAAAGTTTTTAGAAACTATCCTAAGATTGTAAACATGTGAGCATGTATGAGCCCTTACAAAGCTTTTAAGATAATTTTCCAAAACTAAGAGGTACCTTAGGGGGGTTTTGTCCTCTCCTAATGATTTTTTAAGGGAGATGAAATTTCCTTTCAACCACCTTTTCTGATTCCCTAGATCACACTTGGGTGTGGGGGAAGAGCATACTTGAGGGTTAAAACTGATTTCTAGTCTCAAATTAGTTGATTTGTGTTTTAAAAAGAAATAAATTTAACTCAAAGTTTTAAATGCCAAATGAGCCATCCATGTGGAAACAAAGAAAAGAGAAGAATTGTGATTCGTTTTACCCCTATGTGCTTATGTTAGCTAATCTTCCTTGTAAGAAAGGACTCTAAGTGAAGTGTGATTACTTTACAAAGTGCAGGAAATTAAAATATGAAGGCAAGGGGCCCTCAAACCACTCACAAAACCCTTACAATTTTCCAAAAACTGAACTTGTGCGTGGGTTGTAGTTCTGTCAGTCACGCTAAGCGTGCATAATGTGCATAATGCGTGGCTTTATGAAGGCTCTTACGCGCATAGAGCGCAAAGTGTGCAGAATGTGCATATGTGTGCCTCGACAGCTGCACACTTCCTGTCACACGTCGGGAATGAAATTTCAAAATGAAATTCTCTTGCATTGGCTCTAAATTATGACTTTGGAAGACTTGATTAGGTCGGTTTTGGTACCTTCATATCCAAACAATTAGAAATAAGTTCTCTCAAGACTTAAACAGGGAGGAATTTGATTCACATTCCCCAATATGTCGCCAATCTATTGTGTTGGTTTTGTCACATGGGTGAGAAAAAAACACAACACTTACTTTCCTAGTTAAGTCAACTAAACAAGATAGAGGTTTGTGAGTTTATTACATAACCAAATACACATGAAACAAGGAAGTAAAAATAAATAAATAAATAAATAAATGTTAGAGAAGCTTGCAAGAACTAGAACCATGAAAAACCAAAAATGACAATCATATAGCTACCAATGGATCAATGTATTGATAGGCTAGCACCATAGAGAAAGACATGGACTTATGAATCCCCTCTTCCTACTTGGGAGGGTCCTTGATTTCCCCAATAGAGATCTATTCTCTTCATACAATGACAAGTGACAATGGTGAAGAAATACAATGCCAATCATCTCAAGAGGTGAGTGAAATGGCCCTTGCTATAGTGCTTGAATGATTCAAAGATAAAATAGGATTCTCCAAGAATAATTCTTGCAGCATAACAATATCTTGAAGTTCTTATTTTCTTAGCACACCCATGGCATATATTTATAGTGTCCATTCATGGTAAGATATAACTGGTTCATGATGTGAACAAGGGGCCTTTTAGGGCACTTCCTATCCCTTGACCAACCTCCAAGCTAGATTTCACTCAGATCTGAGTGTCAAATCATGTTGGAAGTCAGACTGGAAGTGGTTGAGAGGCCAACAAGATTCATAAATTCACCGTTCATGAGAAGTGTGCGGGTTTTCTTGTAGACAGTCGCGCATCTTGCGCATTCTACACACAATGAGCGCTTAGGGCTGTGTTAGCCCGCACATTCTATGCACAGTGCACACACTTCCTTTGGTGAATTTGTGCACTTTGATTTATGAACCAAGTATATAGTTTTGTGCCTTTTTGATGGATTTTGATGTTGTAGGTGTACTAATTGTTGCTGGAATTGATGTCTTTCTTCAACCATTGTTTGTAATGTTGCAGATGATTTTTCGGTGATAATAATTAGTCTCGTATACATAAAATAAAAATTTCATAATTAAAATGCCAAAAACAATATATAATGAAAAAGTCTTTTTTACCTATCTCTCCCACTATGAACGCTCGGGTAGTGCCAAGTCGGGGTCACCACAAAAATCAGCCACGACATAAGCATAATCCTCGATCATGATAAGTTGATCTCTCAACCACTGGAAAAAGTTCGATCCATATGTAACAGTTGGGATGCCACCATGGCATGCCATAAAGTCGACCCACCTCCTCATACGAGGATCCCATGGAGAAGGTGTTGGAAAACTGAGAGGGGGGGGGGTGAATCAGTTGTTACCATGCTTAAACAATTATGCTTATTTTAAATTCTTTACAAAGCACTCAATGACAATCACAATAATGCAGGGAAGTAAGCAATAAAACATTTAGCATCATTCACACATATGAAATACACAGAGACATAAATTTTCTAAGGAAACCCATAAAGGGTAAAAACCTCTTCTTCTTTATATGATACGTATTCTTTACATTCTATACATTATCATACTTATGAGCACCAACTCATAATGAGGCTACAACCTCTGTTTTGCAAGCTGCAACTTGCTGAGAGCACCAACTCTCTGTTTTCTCTAGCACCTACTAGAAGGAAGCACCAACTCCCTGGTTTATCTAGCACCCACTAGAAGGAAGCACCAACTCCCTAACTGTTCCAACACCAACTGGATGGAAGCACCAACTTCCATTCACACAAGCAACAACCTATATAACAGAGAAAAATAGTTCTCCCTTGCACCACCCTGCCAACTTGGTTTCTCTGGCTGCAACCAGATGGAAGCTACAACTCCCTGTGTTCAAGCACCCACTTGAACCTGTGAGGACAACAATCCTCTCTAGCACCTCCCTTCCACCCTGAAATATAAAGTTTTCCATATATATAAATTTATCACAGTGATACAATATTTATCATTGGCTTACCGGGCTTATCACTGTTCTGCTATGCTGCTTTGCTCCCTTGTATCAATGTCTCTCTTTCTGCATCTTCTTGCGCTTTCTGATATTCTGTTTTTCTCTACAAGAGAACCTCAGCCTTCCTTTACTGTCTCACTGTCTTGCTGCACACATCCTTGCGCTTTCTGTGCTTTTGCCTTTTATGCTCTGTGCACCATATCCATTCAATGCACCATTCCTCTTCTTTATATTTTAGATGCTACACACTCCTCCTTCTACACAGCTGAATCACTCTCCACAACAACAACACCCATCTCTTCTTTGTTCTACATAATTATAGTCTTTGTGCACCTTGTGTATGCTATCTCGCTATGCTTCTGCATGCTCTCCCCATGTCGAGTGCTTTGCCTGATCATCATTGCAACTCTTCAACTTCTCTAGTAGTTAAACCCATGATTCCATCATCACTGGGTGTTATGCTGAGATTCCTTAGCCTGCCTTGCAGTTGAGACTCTTCTTCTTCTCTGTCACAATCGAGCTCATCCCCTCTGTTGCTGTTACAGGATTCAATGCTCTTCCATCTGTCAATCACTTCTATGAAAAATCTTCATTCCACTGGAAGATTCCTTGAGACTCTTCAACTCCTCTGGCAATCACACTGAAGTCTCTTCGAGTCCTTTGGCATAAACAATCAGTGGTTTCTAGTAGTTATAGAGCGAACCTTGAAATGGAGCCTAGCTATGCTAGCTCCTTCTACTTACGCGACCACCGACGGTGACCACCAGCTACATCGACATTTCAACATTTCGACATTCAGCCTTTCGACATTTCTGTGGTGAAGAGTTATCTTGACGCTCCATGTCGCGATCCCTGAAACTCCGAAAAACAAGGAGCTTAGCTGGACTAGCTTCGATCATTTCGGCATTTCACTTTTCGCCACTTCGCAATTTCGCATGTCGCGAATTCCTGTTGTGAGGCATCTCGACTCTCCAAGTCGTGATCCTCAAAACTCTGAAAAAAAACAAAGAACTTAACTCTTCAAGCTCTTCTCTACAACTCTTCAACGATGTGACCACCGGCTGTGACCACAACCTTATTCAAAACTGCATTTCGCAATTTTGCGTTTCGACACTTCGAGACTCCTGTGTTGAAGAGTCTCCACTCTTGACTCTTCCAACTTTCAGTATCCAAAAATCCGGTTCATATGTCTGTTTCGGGATCTTCTACATTTCGCATTTCGGGATCCTGGGACTCCTGATGATGAAGAGTCTCGACTCTTGACTCTTGCAACTTCTGGTATCTGAAACTCCGGTTCATGTGCCTATTTCGGGATCTTCGGTGTTTCGCATTTTGGGATTCCGAGACTCCTGATGATGAAGAGTCTCGACTCTTCCAACTCCCGATATCCGAAACTCCGGTTCATGTGCCCGTTTTGGGATCTTCGACGTTTCGCATTTCGGTATTCCAAGACTTCTGATGATGAAGAGTCTCGACTCTTCCAACTCCCAGTATCCGAAACTGTCCTCCTACTTTCAGGATTTTGACGTTTCATATTTTGCGATTCCGAGACTCCTGTGGTGAAGTGTTTCGACACTTCAACTCCCAGTATTCGGGACTTCGAAATGGAGTTATTTTTCGGTCTGCAAAACTCTTTGTTGATGTGCTCGTTTCGGGATCTTCGACGTTTCACATTTTGGGATTCCAGGACTCTTGATGATGAAGAGTCTCGACTCTCGACTCTTCCAACTTCTGGTATCCGAAACTCCGGTTCATGTGCATGTTTCAGGATCTTCGGTGTTTCACATTTTGGGATTCCAGGACTCCTGATGATGAAGAGTCTCGACTCTTCCAACTCCCGGTATCCGAAACTCCGAAATGGAGTCGGATCAACGTATTCCAGTGTTTCGCATTTCGCCGTTTCAGAATTCTCTTCGTGAGTTGCTTCCTTGACTCCTCCAATGTCCGGTATCCAAAACTCTGAAATGGAGTTTACGCTTCTAATCTTTCCATGCCATTATTTCTGCGCTGTTGATCTTCCTTGCCTGCCTGTTTTCCATCAAATGAACAAGCACACTCTTGCACTCTGTGTGCATCTCTACACTATTTCTTCTGAGCTTACATTGTCCCTGTTTTTCCGTCACTGCATACTCTAATGTTGCCATCAATGACAAGCACACCTACCTTTAAACATGACAACAATCTCCCCCTTTGGCATTGATGGCAACCCTAAACGACTACGCTAATCTGTTTGGACCTCCAACTGTAGCATCCGGTCCAGACCACTCCTTTTGTCCCCCTTTGACATCAATGTCAAAGAAAACATGCTCCCCCTGAGTTGTTGCAGTATTTTTAGGATGTATCAGATATTCAATCAATACAAAACTCCCCTTAATAGGATGGACTCTCTTAGGTGTGAGACGGGATGACACCCAACTTCTGTCAGAGATATTCAAATGGTGTCTTGGCTAGGGGTTTAGTAAAGATTTCTGCAATTTTTTCTGTGGTTGGAATGTAATGGACCTGAACAACCTGATTGGTGACCTGCTCTCTCAGAAAATGGTATTTTATGGGAATATGCTTGGTCTTGGAGTGGAATACAGGATTCTTAGACACACTGATGGCACTAGTGTTATCACAAT
>SNQJ01S0245900.1:0-13163 GCA_010110895.2 Picea sitchensis | reverse complement strand
AGGGGCAGGGATCCGTCGGGAGGCACGGTAACCAGGAACTCAGGGATATAGAGAGGGGGAAATGCTTGTAAGTTCTGGGGATTGGCCACTGAGGGGAAACCCCTGTTGGGTGGCCGCATATGGAAAGAGGCGGGTGAGAGGGGAGGGTCTGGGTAGTTTTCCAGTGGGCACAGAGGGAGCGAGGTTGGTTCAGAGGTCTCCCATAGAGAATAGTCTTCAGAAGGCACCAGATTCCCGAGAGAGAACGTTGGAGAGCTACCACCTGTCGGGAACCGGGCAAGAGATTCATCTGGGTCTAGTGAGTAGTCCATGTCATCGCTGTAGGTTTCCATGGTGTTGAGGAGAGTCTTCTAGGGAATAAAAATGGTCATCTGTGAAGGCAGGGAGAGGTAAACTGTGCACCGCGGGGAGAGTTTTGTCGAAGAGGAGAGAAAACAGGTCGTCGTCCAGGAAGGGAGCCGTTAGAGAGAGGATGCAGTTAGGGGGGTCAGGACTGTGGACACAGAAGAAACCGCAGAGCGCCATCTCCCATCAAAAGTTTCCTTGTTAGGGATCTATTGTATTGTGTATCTTCTATTTTTTATTTCCGCATCTATTTTTATTTTGTTTCTCAGCGATCCTGCTTTTTCTAACAAAGTTGATGAGAACCACATCATGCAGTTGGAGAAATATTTAATCTCTCTATATCCTCATTCTTTTGACAGAATGGAGGAGTATTTGGCATGCATGAAAGAACTCCAGTTGAAGTTGGGAGAATGTAGAAAGAAACATTAGAAGAAGGATGGACAACTCCTTGAGTTGGTCCTGATGAACTTGAGAACACTATTCGATGTGTTCATGTCAAATTTCGGCACCAATTTTTAAGCATGCAAGGAAGACAGTAAGGATTAGACCTTTGAATATTTCTTTGGCCTTTTGATTACTGATTAGCACTGACTGCTTGAAAAAGGAAATCTTGGTGGTAAACACCATGCTCACTTGCTCAAAGGAAAGGAAAAAAATCATCCCAAGGATAGAGTATGGTTTTATGCCTCTACATAGAAACGTGTATACCACAACTAGTAAACTCAGAGATAGACAAATGCACCACAACAAAGTCGAAAGAAGAAGACATGTCAGTACCGTGGAAAGATTGGACATGTGGAGAAAGTATGATATAAGAAGAGAGACTATTTAGAGGAGAAGGTTGAACGACTTGAAGGATACGTTTTTGTTGTACGCCGATCAATGTTTTTTTTCAAGCGAAATTTCGCTAATTTGGCTAAATTTTAATTTTTTGGAAGAAATTTAGCCCAAAAAGTTTCATTTTTTCATTAAAAATGAAAAACTTGTAGTCTAATTTATGATTATAGTTATGCATACATTCATATTTTTCGCCTAAATATAAACATTTTCCATGAACATATAATAAGTTTTCTTAATATTTTCTCCAAATCAATGGTTATGCATCTCAATTTTTTGGGTATAATTCACTGCATATGGATGATTAGTTAGTAGTAACTACTCTTGGGAAAACCATGATTTTTCAATTGCAATGATGTAAATTTATATAGGGAAAGAAAATGTTTTTAATAATTTACTTCCATTATTTTTTTCACGTCTTTCTACATGGAGGCGAATATCATGTTGTATATTAGTGTGTATAATTTTTTCCATGTATTTTTAAAGATATTTTCCATTGCCATTTTTCTGTTGTTGTAAGTTCCCTCTAATTGATATAAAAGTTTGTTTTTTTTCTCTAAATATTCTTTCATAAGATTTTTTTTGTCAATTATTGTTAATGATACACATGTGACACAAATAGAATGACGTTATTGCCAAATTTTAAAGGTAGTAACAATAAATCAATAGGTTATCACATAAGATAAATGATATAATTTTTTTACAAATATGGTTTGATATCCAAATGGTTTGATAAGTTATGATTTATGTGGTTTGAAAAAAAAAACATTGAATCCGACCCACTCATAATTTCACATTCCAAGTTGGAACTTCTCGAGCCTTGCTGTCTCATTCTGCGTAGAATGAATTGGTAGTCGACTCTTGGTGCACTGACCACATTGCCAAGGATGCCTCCTTGTTCATGTGGTTGGATGAATCTAAGGAGAGGAAAATCTATGTTGTTGATGATTTTTCTCGAGATGTTGTTGGTTAGAGTGATGTTTGTTGTTGACATGGGAATATTTTTGACATCTATTATTTGCCAAACCTTAGTGTGAATCTATTGTCTATTGCTCAATTAACACACATAGGTAATATTTTTGAATTTTGGCTAGATCAGTTCTATGTTCGTGATTTGAAGAAAGGTAAGTTGATTTTCATTGTTGGGATCCTCGACTCGGCATACAATTGTACAAATTCCATGACATGATTCGACCTAACACTAAACCAACTGCACTTGTTTCTCACAATGACAAACAAATTCAAATTTTGCATGAGTGACTCAAATATCCAAATTTCTGAAGTCTAGAGGCACTAAGAACTAAGAATATGGTTGTTGGTCTACCGAAGGTGTTTCCCCCTTAACGAGTGTGTAAGGGTTGTATGATTTGGAAGAACCATTAGGTGTCATTCGACTCTGGAAAAAACATGGTGAGCACAAAACCTAATGGAACTAGTTCACAATGATGTTTGCTGCATCAATCAACCTTCATTGGAAGGTGAAAGCTATATTTTTACTTTTATTAATGATTTGTCTCGTTTCACATGGGTCTTTTTCCTGAAGAATAAGAAGCTTGATTTTGAAAAGTTCAAGGAGTTTTGAGCCTTTGTTAAAAAACAATATGGTCAACCCATCAAATGCTTGAGATTAGAAAATGGTGGTGAGTATGGAAATCAACCTTTTGAAGAATACCTTCTTCAATATGGTATTGATTAGCAGTGGTCGGTTCCCCACACACCTCAATAGAATGGTGTCACAGAATGTAAAATCAAATGTTAGTTGAAATGGATAGATGTCTTTTGCAGGCTAAAGATATGCCTCCTTGTTTCTGGGATGAAGCTGTGTATTGTGCAATTTATCTGCTTAATTGCATCTCGACTAGACTTGTTCCTTCAATGACTCTAGTTGAACGATGGTATGGGAAGAATCCTTCAGTTGGCCACCTCCATGTGTTTGGATGTGTTTCTTGGGATCGCATTCCTGATGATAGCAAAAAAACGTTGGATGAAAAGAGTCATTCTTGCATTATGATGGGCTACTCTGGAGAGTCAAAATCCTATCTCCTGTTTGATCCTATCAAATGAAAAATAATTATCAGACGAAATGTATGTTTTGATGAGAAGTATTATGGCATTAAGTTGTTGAATTCCTCCTATGGATTGTTGTAGGATGAACCATTTCATGTTGTCTCCAAAATTGTCTCTCATGTTCCATGTTTCATTTCTTCGATTGGGTAGTCAAATTTTTTTCCTGTTTCAACTCGACTGTTGACGTCTTCTTCGACTAGTCCATCCTCCTCTATCTTGACTGGACCTTCAACTGAAGAACTTACAAATTTTGATCAACCTGCTAAAGTGAATCGTAGTTCACCTTCTTCTTATCTACCTAGATGGGATGCCAAGAAAATTGAAGCTACTGGAGCTAATGTTGGAGATGCCTTCTCTAGAAGACAAACTCAAATTCAAAAGAAACATGCCAACATTACCTTGATGACTCATGTACTTAAAAATTCTCATCATGTTTCCTACTTAGATGTTGAAGGATGACCTAAATGGGAACATACCATGTAGACATAAATTGATTCTTTGTCAAAGAATAATACTTAGGACTTAGTTCCCCAACTGTAAGGAAAGAACATTGTGAAGTGTTGATGGGTTTTCCAGACAAATTTTACCTCTGAAGGTGTCGTTAAGTGACATAAAGCACACATTTTTGCAAAGCAATTTTATCAACAAGAAGTAATCGACTACATTGAAACATTTTCCCCTATAGAAAATATGAGCTTTGTTCGACTAATTCTTTTCCTCATTGCTTGTTTTGGATGGAAAATACATCAGATGGATGTGAAGAGTGATTTTCTCCATGGAGAAATATATGAATAATTTTTCATGGAACAACCACTTGGTTTTGTGAAAGATTCAAATTTGTTTTTTCGACTCAAAAAGTCACTTTATTGTTTGAAGCAGGCTCCCCAATATGGTATGCTAAGATCAACATTTTCTTTCTTTGACTTGGTTTCAAATGTTGTGAATATGATCACATCTTGTATGTACTCCATATCAATGGAGACACCTTGATTGTTGTTGTATATGTAGATAACTTACTCATTACTGGAAATAGTAATGATCTCATCCTTAGATTGAAGAAACAACTTGTTGATTCCTTTGACATGATAGATCTTGGTACTTTGCATTTTTTTTTGGGTCTTCAAGTATTACCACTTTGTGATGGATTTTTCATTTCTTAGTCTAAATATGTGATGGATCTGTTGACATGTTTTAAGATGGCTGATTCCAAGCTTTGTTCTACTCCTTTTCATTCTAGAGTAAATATTACCAAAACCTATCAAACACCTATAGTCGATGCTACACTCTATCAACAATTGACCGACATTCTTATTTATCTTTCTCATAGTTGAACATTTTCTTTGACTTGGTTTCAAATGTTGTGAATATGATCATATCTTGTATGTACTCCATATCAATGGAGACACCTTGATTGTTGTTGTATATGTAGATAACTTACTCATTACTAGAAATAGTAATGATCTCATCCTTAGATTGAAGAAACAACTTATTGATTCCTTTGACATGATAGATCTTGCCACTCTGCATTGTTTTTTGGGTCTTCAAGTATTACCACTTTGTGATGGATTCTTCATTTCTTAGTCTAAATACATGTGATGGGTTTGTTGACATGTTTTAAGATGGCTGATTCCAAGCTTTGTTCTACTCCTTTTCATTCTAGAGTAAATATTACCAAAACCTATCAAACACCTATAGTCGATGCTACACTCTAATAACAATTGGACTGACATTCTATTTATCTTTCATAGTTGATCTGACATTCCCATTTTCTATTAGTGTGGTTACTGGTTTATGCAAGACCTGGGGAGAAACTTTACTCAGGAAAGAAGTCAAAATGAATTTGGTTCATATCCTATGGGTACCTTACCTTTGTATCAAGTATTGTCAAAGTTCAAATTGGTTGGTCAATCTTCGAATTCGACTAGGGTAATGACAATGATGATCAAAAGTCTTCTTTTGACTATGTGTTTCATTATAGCACTGAACTATTGGTGTGGTCATGCAAGAAAGAGAAGGTAGTCTCTTTGTCGACTACAAAAGTAGAATATTGTGGTGTCGTTCAAGCAGGTACTCAAGTAGTATATATTTTCCAAATTTTGGGAGAACCTGCCCTTCATGTTCATATCTCAAGTACAGTCTATTGTGATAAGAAGAGTGCAATATAGGTTGTTGAAAATCTTGTTGTCCATAATAAGATGAAGCATGTTGAGCTCCATGTTCATTATTTGAGACAGTTGGTTCATGAAAGCGTTGTCTCTCTTGAATATTGTAGAATAGATGATCATGTTACTGATATCCTCACCAAACCTTTACCTGAAGCTATATTTGTCAAGCTCCGCATGATGCTTGAGCTTCAGAAAGTTGTAATTATTGGGGGGGTGTCATAATGACATAATTTCACCTCCCGAATCTACCGAATTGTGTGATGATGGGGGGGGGGTGTTGGAAGATCAAGAATTAATGGTTTATCACACGTCTCCTAGGTTTAGTTGGTCGAGAGGCTGACCTACATCTGAAAATAGTTGGTCGGGCGATTGATCAACACACTACACTAATCAATCAAGTAGTCGATGTGCTTATCAGTCAGACAATTGACCAATAGTTGAAGATTGACAATTGACCCAACAATCGGCTATGAGTTGGATGTGTAGGCAGTCGGGTTGAGCATCCCTATCGATTCGACTCAGCAACACGAATTTGACGGAGTAAACTCTAACAATTGACGGTTACATGTGGAAATGATCTTTTAGATTCTATGGAAGTTGGTTAGATCTTGAAGCTATAAAAAGAATACCCCTTGGGTAATTTTCATTATGTATATTGTGCTATAGATCATGTAGGTCGAGATATCCAACATGCACTATGATTTTCTAATCATAGTGCACTCTGCTTAAGTGTTGTAACAGTGTCTTTAGACACCAACTTTTGTCTTCAAAATTTTTGTTCCTCTTCTATTATCTATAATACTGTCCTTTATGTTTCAGGCTATGTTCCACCCTATTCCACAACAAATAAATGAGATGTTGAAAACATTTTGTGTTTTAATATTAGCAGGTGATGAAATTTTATATGCTACTAGCCCCATCCTTTCTAAAATCTCAAATGACCTATAATATTTGGGCACAAGCTTGGCACACATTCCAAGTTTTAGGGAACTCCTTTATGGTTTAACTTTGATATAAAAATGTTCTCACACTTTAAACTCTTTATGCATTATGTTCTTTTCTGTGTATCTAGGGATGCCTTCAGATTTCATTTAATCTTAATGACCTCTTGTTCCATCTCTTTCAACATTTATAGTCCAAGCATGATTCTATTCAAAGAATTATCCCAACTTACTTGGGTATTGCATCTTCTTCCATAAAATGCTTCAAATGGACTCATCTTCAATTATGTTTGATAACCATTGTTATAAGAAAACTTTACCAAGTGTAGGTAGTCTTCTCATCTAGTTGCTTTCTTCATGACGTACATGCAAAGCATGTCTTCCACTATCTGATTTTTCCTTTCCTTTGTGTCTGTGCATCTATTTGGGGACGATAAGCAATGTTGAAGTTTAAATGTGTGCTCAATCCTTCAAACAATTCTTTGCAAAATTTTGACGTAAATTTTGCATCTCTTTCAAATATGATTGTTGTAGGCATCCCATGTAATCTGAAAATTTCCCTCATAAAGATTTCTGCAATGTTGACTACTTTTTGTGTAGACTTTATAGGAATAAAGTGAGCATACTTGCTTCGTTTGTGAACCACAACCATGATAACATCATGCTGTTTCACTGTTCTAGGAAGTTTTGTGATGAATTTCATTGTTATTGCTTTCCTTTTCCACCCGGGAATTGGTAAGGGTTGTAACAAGCCTGCTGGGTGTTTGTGTTAAGCTTTGACTTGTTGGCACTGGATGCATCTAAATTTTTTATCTGCAGTTTCCTTTTTCATTCCAGGCTGATAATATTTCTTCCTTGTTGCAGTGATCATCTTTTGATAGCCTAGGTGTCATGAGTATGGTTTCTTTCGGATTTCATCCATAACGAGTTTCTTTAACTCCACTGAATTAGGAATGTATAATTTATCTTTATAGATCAACAATCCATCTTCAGTTCTTTGGTAACCATCACATTTATGTTTCAATGGTTCTTGCTGCAAACAGTCTCTTATTTGAATAAAGTGCTCATCACTTAGCAAGGATTATTTTATTTTAATCTTCAAATCAGACTCACAAGTACTAATGGCTACCATATGAATCACTTGTAGGTTTCGCCTTCTTTCAGTAAGAAGCTAGCCCAAAAGGGAGGTAATACTCCCGCCCAAGAAGGCCTTCGGCGCAGTAGCTCCATTGCTGGAGAGACTTCAAGAAGGGGTCCTGCCCTACTTTGATCAGTTTGGAATGATTATCAGATTGACCCTGCAAATCTCCCTCGATCTCCCTCACCCATGCTTTCGCCTTCAATAAGATGTGTGGTAGTACCGCAAAGGCGCAAACCAAAGAACAGATTTTCATCATCTTCTTCTACGATGTTGTACCCTTGCCCTGCGTTCACGGAGGAACTGGAGTGCAAACCATATTGCTAGTACTACTTTATTCAATGACAGAATAAACTTGCAACTTTCTTTCAGCTTTGCAAGGGCTGCCATTGAACCAGGAATCAATTAGATTTACTTTGATGGCTTTAAATGCATATTACTTAGGTCTTGTCTTTTGTGTTTATTAGAATTACAAATCCTTGCTAACAGTAACCACATGCATGCATGAGGAGCACCTGTCATAATTTCATACACAAATTACAATGGTGGTAAACACTGGAACAGGGTTCAGTTCCTTATGACAGTGGTGGTAAACACTGGAACAGGGTTCAGTTCCTTTCTGACAGTGGCAAACACTTGAAGTAAAGGATTTTCTGATCATCAAATTATTCAATACTTAAATTATTCTACTGTATTAACCCTAGAATAAAGATGCTCAATCGTAAATTTGTATAACTTTATAATCCTTTATATTTATTAATTATACTGGTCAAACCATTGAATGTTTAAGTATGATTTTTTTTTTTTATATATATTTTACAAGTTGAAATAGGAAGAACAATATCTCTGGAAGAGTTTAATTCAGTATCAAATGGAAGAGTTTAATTCAGTATAAATACCCAGATTGGGCTTGCTTTAAAATCTAGGCACCCATATCTCCAACATTAATGGCACTCTTGACTGTCGATGCTCATTTCCTCTGTGGCCTACCTATCTTCAGGACGTGAATTGATAGGTTTACTGAATATATGTTCTTTGTTGGGCTTGTTACCTGATCTGACCTTCTCTGTGAAGTTGTCTTCTCCATTAGTCTAGTTTAAACCTTCTATATTTTGGTTATTTTTTGGTGACTTTTTTT
Source organism: Picea sitchensis (assembly GCA_010110895.2). Taxonomy (NCBI): domain Eukaryota; kingdom Viridiplantae; phylum Streptophyta; class Pinopsida; order Pinales; family Pinaceae; genus Picea; species Picea sitchensis. The sequence goes on along the minus strand of SNQJ01S0245900.1, from coordinate 4,532 downwards.
ATTTCATTTTGTTTTGGAAGGGAATAGTTGGATCCTCAGATTTGAGTGGCTAAGTTTGTATAATCAGAGTGTTCTAAAGGTTTTTCAACAAACTGAATTTATTTGTGCATTCAAAAATACAATTTAAATAATAAAAAATAGTGATTTTGTCCAAATTTACATGACTGATTCCATTCAAAAAAACCTAAAAAATAAAATGTTTAATCAATGCTCATCTATATTTATTGGCTTTATTCCTGATCCAACAATCCAGAGTGTCTATTTTTAATAACCACTAAATTTATGTAAAATATAAATCCAATTTACTTTTTAAACTTACATCTTTTTTTTTTCTGTTTTTTTTTCCTGTTTTTGTGATTGTCTAAAATTAGAGTGATTTCTGTTAATAGTAGACAGTGTACGATGTAGAAAATTATGCCAGTCTTAGTTGCATGAAGTCTTTGAAACAATCTCTGGCACCCCAATAATTATTACAACTTACGGTACTCAACTCTGGCACTGCGGGTTTGACTCAAATGTGGCCTTGTTTAAATGTGGCCTTTTTTTTTTTATTGTTCTTGTCTTTTATATACTGTTAAATTTTTCTATTCTTTTTGTTTGTATAATTTTTTTTTTTTAATATAAATGTTGAAAATTAAGATGATTTCTAAGTAAAAATGGATGATGTATGCTACATTTTATGATTTAAAAGAATAAGAAATTGGCTTTGACCAATCCTTTATTCTCAATTTTTGAGCTTTCCAAGTGGTTGGGATTTGCTTTACCAATTCAATAAAGTTATCTTGTTAGAGCTTTGACCACCTTAAGAATCTAACATCAATAGAAAGAGTTAAACCTAGCTTTAATTAAGTTTGATTTCATAGTAGTAATCTTAGTTTTTCATTAGACATTTCTATGTAATTAGGGTAAATAATTATAATATCTTGCGAAATTTTTAGAGTAGGTGATTGCAAAAAGAAGATAAACCATATAGTTTTCAAAATAAAAAGAAATAACAATAGTTACCAATTAAAGTATGTTTCAAAAGTTTTTTTTGGAAGAATTTTTTTATTCGGCCTTGTCTATCATTATTTTTTGTTGTTCAAAATTCATTTCTGGATGCAGAAATGGATTCAACATGCTGAAAAATCTATGAGACACTTGGATTATACAAAAACAATCACTCAAATCTAGGAATCTAATAATTTCTCACAAGATTTTGAATTTACATTAGAACATCCATACAACATGATAAGCCTCTGCAACCTCTATCAAAGCTCTGAGTGTCTACTTAGCAAGACTAGACTATCCTAGAGATCATATTGTTATTGCTTCTAATCCCTAGATAGAACACGAACTGGTACACTAATGAAAAATAATAGTACGACATTGAATCAATTATTATGCAAATTAATAATAATAATCTATTTCCTATAAACATTTTATGAAATGATAATGTACAAACTTCTTAGTTACATCCAGACCAAATTATTAGTCCCTGCCCTTCGAGCTGGTAGGGACTATTGTAATCAGTTTTCTAGAGATATATTAGTCTTACACAGAAACCAACAAATTTAATCCAAAGTTTTTCAAAATTTCAAAATTTTTGGAGTTGAATTTCATATTATATTGTAAGTTTTGAGTTTGACCCTCTTATTTGGCCTCATATCAAGGCAAACTTAGGATAATGTTTAACATAATTTACCTGATTTGAATGTTAACTTAGAAAACTCGGTACAAATGAAGTAATGCTAACTTTTAAGTTAGCATTACTTCCCTAACATTAAATGCTTTCTGAAAATGTTTCCCTATGCATAGTCCAGCTAATATCTATTAGATATATCTGTGCGTGGCAGCGGCTTCACAAGTGTTGTGATCTTGTGATATTGAGTTGTTGTGATCTTGTGATCTTGAGCTCTTATTTACATGATTCTCTTGCACACCACACAAAGTCCTCTAATCTTTTGGACAAACTTGATGAATGTGGTCTTTAATTGCTTATGAGTCTTTACCTGCTTTTGGGTCTTGGAGGTGGATGCCTTACCTGCTTCTGGGTCTTGCTGTGAAGAGGAGGTGGATGTCTCCAGTTCCAGTATATGCATGTCAAACTGCTCCCATAACAACAAACTATTTTCTTGGAGGTGGATGTCTTACCTACTTTTGGGTCTTGCCGTGAAGAGGAGGTGGATGTCTCTAGTTCCAGTATATGCATGTCGAACTCCTCCCATAACAATAAACTATTTTCTGTAAGTATATTCAGAATATTGCACTATGTTTAGACCAACTACTTAATATTTCAGAAAAGTAATTTCAGAAGTAAGGAAAGATCTTACGAGTGAAACGTTTGGACCAACCACGTAATAATTTTAGAAAATTAATTTCAGAAGTAAGGAAAGATCTTACCAGATTGCAATTGAGAGGTCAAGCACTCCCTCAGCTGTGATAAGTGCATGCAGGTTGCTGAAATAAAACATTGTTTGCTAATGTAGGTTGGGCACCTCTAATCCCTTCTGCATCATCCCTCACCCAACACAACCATCTTCCATTGGTAGTGGAGTTCATGTTTTGAACCGATATTTTTCCATTGTTGGATTTCCTTCGAGCACCTTTCTCCATCATGCCTCACCCAACACAACCATCTTCCATTGGTAGTGGAGTTCAAGTTTTGAACTGATATTTGTCCATACACATTGAAGCAATTCTTCATTCTAGATTAGTTTTGTCTCCAAGAAAATCTATAAATAAACACCTCCATTTTCCATTAGAATAAGATCAAGCATGTTAATATTATGCTACACAACCTGTTTCGATTGGAGTACCTATATATGCTCGTATTCTCTTCTTGAGCCATGATGGTGGTATAAACCCCCAAACAAGACCAAAAGTAACCTCTTTTACAGACAAGGAAAGAACAATGGGGTCTTTCTTGGGCAGCAAACTAACCCAAGTGAACCAGTAGAATGTGTGTGTGTGAACCCGCCTTTGAAATGATCGCCAAGTACAAGAGTGGGATCGTCCCCATTCTCTACATAAGGTAATTGAATCACCCATTCTTAACTTGTAACCCATCTTCATTTCCTCGTGGTCTACATAATTGAAAACACTGTATCAGTCTGCCTAGCTATTAATAAATTTCTAAGCGGTTTAAAATGCAGGGTCCCCTGCTTGAGGAAGGGCGGAATTCACTTCACCATCAACGACGACTCATACTTCAAACTCGTACTCATCTCCAATGTTGGGGGCACTGGATATGTTTAGGTGGTTTCGATAAAAGGGTCAAGGACAGGTTGGCAGCCCATGTCACACAACTGGGGATAGAACTGGCAAAGCAATTCCTACTTGAATGGGCAGAGCCTCTCCTTCAAGGTCACCACCAGCGATGGCGGGACAATTGTTTCATATAACATTGCTCCTTCTAACAGGTAATTTGGCCAGACATTCCAGGGAAGCCAACTCTAAGGAAAGCCAAAGTCGAATGAATGTGTATAGCCATCTATCAATATTTTTTTAGAAGACATTCCTTTAACAGGGAAGCTAATGCACAAACCACTACTTCGATATCTAGAATGCTCGATTTGCATCTAGATCTCAATATAAAACTGAAACTGAGGGGTATACCAATAAATATGGATTAGACCTTGCAAGATTGCTCTTACAACCACTCCAAAGATTCACCTAGCTATAAAATCCATTTTGCACTGCTCCTGAGTCATCGGACTTATCTACTCAAGATGGGATTCATGGAATTGGAATTTGTGGATTGCATTGGGGAAATCGCACTGCCATGTTCTCCCTTTAGGGTGCTACTTGTCCCATGAAGAGCATGTAGGTGGTGCATGAAAGCATTCTGCAACTAAATGGCTTGTCTAAGCTCGTAGCTAATTCTTACTGCCATGTTCTCCCTTCAGGGTGCTACGTGTCCGCTATAAATCATAAAATGTGATTCCTAAACTATTAAAACATGATCAGATTTACACATGATTAGGTTGCTAATTTCAAAATTCTTAACAAGTTAAAACACTATCCAATGCAATCACTATTGTTTGTGTCTATATATAGTCAGTTCTATGGTATTTATTGTGGCCTCATCAATTTCTAGACCTCACCAATTAAGTGGTACACATTGCTAAAATCTTACCACAAGTGTCATTTTTCATCTGCACATGGACATTACATGTTTTTTAAGATGTTATGTTTCTCTCACATGTATAGATTGCAAGATAAACGTGTCAGCTAGATAATATTTGTAGACAGTCTTGACCGTATGGGAATCTAATTAAAAAATCAAATGCATGCATGCATATCTATTCATGAATTATAAAAAATAAATATAAAAACATCATGATATATTAAAAACCACGATTGTTTTCTGAAGACCATACTCATACATTTTTATGAAAACTAAACAATTCATTGTAGGAAGAAACAAGGAAACCCTACAGTCAATGCTCATAAGCAACATGCAAGTCAAATCAACCAATGACAGCTCTAACCACAGGTATCAATTACTAGATCTGTCATGTATCCACTTCGGTATAAATACATGACGAATC
>SNQJ01S0245899.1:0-13163 GCA_010110895.2 Picea sitchensis | reverse complement strand
ATGAAAAAAATAACTTTCGAGGGGTTGGAACCGAGACTGAGGGGTGCTCTATCTAAAATCCTATGCCAAGAATCCAACAAAGATGACAGTTCCTCAATCTAAGTCTTGGTTTTCATTTTATACCTAGTTGCAAGTCACATCCCAAACCATTTTGGGGACTCTTGGCCAATTCCCACTTAGGGCATAAAAGACTAATAGAGAAACATTTTTTAGTTTTGTGAGATTGTGCAAGATTGTTTAGGCATGGAATAGGTGACCAAATTATCCATCCTCTCTTGAGGATGGTTTCGTAAATTGGCCCCTTAATCCAAATGTTGCATTGTTTCAAACTGAGAAAAACACTAGTTCTCGAAATCAATGATTAAAACAACTTCTAAGGCATGACACCCATGCGTGAGGGGTCCTCTAGATGAAATCCTATCCCAAGAATCGATCGGATGCGATGGTTCCTCAATCTGAGTCTCGATATTTTTTATATGCCCAGTTGCAAGTCGCATACCAAACCATTTCGGGGACTCTTGGCCAATTGCTCCCGAGGGCATAAAAACCTAACAGAGCAACATTTTTGAGTTCCGTGAGATGCTGCAAGATTCTTTAGGTGTGGAATAGGTGACTATATTTTCCATCCACTCTCGAGGCATGGTTTCATAAATTGGACCCCTTAATCCAAATGTTCGTTTGCTTCAAACTGAGAAAAACACTAGTTCTCGAATTCAATGAGTAAAGAAACTTTCAAGGCATGGAACCCAGGAGAGAGGGGTTCTCTAGCTTAAATCCTATCTGAGGAATCCGTTGGAGTCGACGTTTCCTCATTCTGAGTCTCGATTTTCATTTTATTCTTAGTTGCAAGTCGCATCCCAAACCATTTCAGGGACTCTTGGTAATTCCCCCTCTGAGCATAAAATCCTAATGGAGGATCATTTTTGAGCTCCATGAGATTTTGGATGATTTTTCAGGCATGGAATAGGTGACCATATTCTCCATCCACTCCCGAGGCATGGTTTCCTAAATTGGACCCCTAAATCCAAATGTTGCATTGTTTCTTACTGAGCAAATCACTAGTTATCGAAATCGATGAAAAAAACAACTTTCAAGGGGTTGGAACTGGGAGTGAGGGGTGTTATAGATAAAATCCTATTCTAAGAATCTCACAAAGATGACGGTTCCTCAATCCGAGTCTCAATTTTCATTTTATGCCCATTTGCAATTCGCATCCCAAACCATTTTGGGGACTCTTGGCCAATTCCCGCTCAGGGCATAAAAGACTAACGGAGCAACATTTTTTAGTTCCATCAGATGCTTCAATATTTTTTAGTCATGGAATATGTGACCAAATTATCCATCCACTCCCAAGGCTTGGTTTCGTAAATTTCCCCCTTAATCCAAATGCTGCATTACTTCAAACTGAGAAAAACACTAGTTCTCAAAATCAATGATTAAAGAAACTTTTGAGGCATGGAACCCATGAGTGAGGGGTGATCTAGATGAAATCCTCTCCTAGGAATCCATCAAAGTTGATGGTTCCTCAATCTGAGTCTCGATATTCGTTATATGCCTAGTTGCAAGTCGCATCCCAAACCATTTCGGGGACTCTTGTCCAATTGCTCCTGAGGGCATAAAAACCTAACGGAGCAACATTTTTGAGTTCCGTGAGATGATACAAGATTTTTTAGGCATGGAATAGGTGAATATATTTTCCATCCACTCCCGAGGCCCAGTTTCATAAATTGGACCTCTTAATCCAAATTTTGGTTTGCTTCAAATTGAGCAAAACACTAGTTCTCGAAATCAATGAGTAAAGCAACTTCTGAGGCATGGCACCTGGGAGAGAGGGGTGTTATAGCTGAAATTATATCCCGAGAATCCATCGAAGTCAACGGTTTCTCAATATGAGTCTCAGTTTTTGTTTTATACCCAGTTGCAAGTTGCATCCCAAACCATTTCGAGGACTCTAGGCAATTCCTCCTCCGAGCATAAAAGCCTAACAAAGCAACATTTTTGAGCTTCATCATATTTTTCATTCTTGTTTAGGCATGGAATAGGTTACCACATTGTCCATCCGCTCCCGAGGCATGGTTTCATAAATTGAACCCCTAAATCCAAATGTTGTATTGCTTCTTACTGAGCAAAGCACTAGTTATCGAAATCGATGAAAAAAACAACTTTCGAGTGGTTGGAATCGAGAGTGAGGGGTGTTCTAGATAAAATAATATGCTAGGAATCCAACAGAGACAACGGTTCCTCCATCTGAGTCTTGTTTTTCGTTTTATGCCCAGTTGCAAGTCGCATCCCAAACCATTTCGGGGACTCTTGGCCAATTCCTGCTCAGGGTATAAAAGATTAACGGAGAAAATTTTTTGAGTTCCGTGAGATGGTGTAAGCTTGTTTAGGCATGGAATAGATGAACAAATTATCCATCCTCTCCCGAGGCATGGTTTTGTAAATTGGCCCCTAAATCCAAATGTTGCATTGCTTCTTACTAAGTAAAGAACTAGTTATCGAAATCAATGAAAAAAACTACTTTCGAGGGGTTGGAACTGGGAGTGAGTGGTGATCTAGCTTAAATCCTATCCCAAGAATCCATCGAAGTCCACGGTTCCTCAATCTGAGTCTCGATTTTTGTTCTATGCCTAGTTTCAAGTCGCATCCCGAACCATTTCGATGACTCTTGGAAATTCCTCCTCCGGCCATAAAAGCCTGACTAAACAACATTTTTGAGCTCCATGAGATTCTGCATGCTTGTTTAGGCATGTACTAGGTGACCAAATTGTCCATCCCCTCCCAAGGCATGGTTTCATAAATTGGACCCCTAAATCCAAATGTTGCATTGCTTCTTACTGAGCAAAGAACTAGTTATCGAAATCGATGAAAAAAACAACTTCCGAGGGGTTGGAGGCGAGAGTGAGGGGTGCTCTAGCTAAAACCCTATTCCAAGAATCCAACAGAGATGACGGTTCCTCAATATGAGTCTCAATTTTCATTTTATGCCTAGTTGCAAGTTGCATCCCAAACCATTTCGGGGACTCTTGGTCAATTCCCACTCAAGGCATAAAAGACTAATGAAGAAACATTTTTGAGTTCTGTGAGATGATGTAATCTTTTTTAGGCATGGAATAGGTGACCAAGTTATCCATCTACTCCCGAGACATGCTTTCGTAAATTGGCCCCTAAATCCAAATGTTGCATTGCTTCTTACTGAGCAAAGCACTAGTTATCGAAATTGATGTAAAAAACTACTTCTGCGGGGATGGAACCGAGAGTGAAGGGTGCTCTAGATGAAATCCTATCCCAGAAATCCATCAGAGTCGATGGTTCCTCGATCCGAGTCTCGATTTTCATTTTATTCCCAGTTGCAAGTCGCATCCCAAACCATTTCGAGGACTCTTGGAAATTCCTCCTCCGGGCATAAAAGCCTAACGGAGAAGAATTTTTGAGCTCCTTGAGATTTTCATGCTTTTTTAGTCATGGACTAGGTGGCCACATTGTCCATCTGCTCCCGAGGCATGGTTTCGTAAATTGGACCCCTTAATCCAAATGTTGGGTTGCTTCAAACTGAGCAAAACACTAGTTCTCGAAATCGATGAGTAAGGAAACTTCCGAGGCATGGAACCTCGGAGTGAGGGGTGATCTAGCTGAAATCCTATCCCAGGAATCCATTGGATTTGACGGTTCCTCAATCCGAGTCTTGTGTTTTGTTTTATGCCTAGTTGCAAGTCGCATCCCAAACCATTTCAAGGACTCTTGGCAATTCCTCCTCTGGGAATAAGAACCTAACAGAGAATTTTTTTTTAGCTCCATGAGATTCTGCATGCTTGTTTAGGCATGGAATAGGTGACAACATTTTCCATCCACTCTCGAGGCATGGTTTCGTAAATTGTACCCCTAAATCCAAATGTTGCATTGCTTCTTACTGAGAAAAGCACAAGTTATCGAAATCGTTGAAAACAACAACTTTCGAGGGGTTGGAACTCGGAGTGAGGGGTACTCTAGATAAAATCCTATGCTAGGAATCCAACAGAGACAACGATTCCTCAATATGAGTCTCATTTTTCATTTTATGCCTAGTTGCAAGTCGCATCCCAAACCATTTCGGGGACTCTTGGCCAATTCCCGCTCATGGCATAAAAGACTAACAGAGCAACATTTTTGAGTTTCGCGAGATACTGCAAGATTGTTTAGGTATGGACTAGGTGACCTAATTATCCATCCACTCCTGAGGCATGGTTTCATAAATTGGTCCCTTAATCCAAATGCTACATTGTTTTAAACTAAGAAAAAAACTAGTTCTAGAAATCAATGATTAAAGAAACTTCTAAGGCATGGCACCCATGAGTGAGGGGTGCTTTAGATGAAATCCTATCCCAAGAATCCATTGGAGTCGACGATTCCTTAATCTGACTCTCGATATTCGTTATATGCCCAGTTAAAGTCACATCCCAAACCATTTCAGGGACTCTTAGCCAATTGCTCCTGAGGCCATTAAAACCTAACGGAGCAGCATTTTTGAGTCCCGTGAGATGCTGCAAGATTGTTTAGGCATGGACTAGGTGACTATATTTTCCATCTGCTCCCAAGGCACAGTTTCATAAATTGGACCCCTTAATCCAAATGTTGGTTTGCTTCAAACTGAGAAAAACACTAGTTCTCAAAATCAATGAGTAAAACAACTTTCAAGGCATGGAACCCGAGAGAGAGGGGTGCTCTAGCTGAAATATGATGCTAGGAATCCATCGGAGTCAATAGTTCCTCAATCCGATTCTCGATTTTCATTTTATGCCCATTTGCAGGTCACATCCCAAACCATTTCGGGGACTCTTGGCAATTCCGCCTCCGGGCATAAAATCCTAACAGAGAATCATTTTTGAGCTCCATGAGATTTTACATTCTTGTTTAGGCATGGACTAGGTGACCACATTGTCTATCTACTCTCGAGTCATGGTTTCGTAAATTTGACCCCTAAATCCAAATGCTGCATTGCTTCTTATTGAGCAAAGCACTAGTTATCGAAATCAATGAAAAAAACAACTTTTGAGGGGTTGGAACCGAGAGTGAGGGGTTCTCTAGCTAAAATCCTATGCCAAGAATCCAACAAAGATGACGGTTCCTCAATCTGAGTCTTGGTTTTCATTTTATACCCAGTGGCAAGTCACATCCCAAACCATTTCGGGGACTCTTGGCAATTCGCACTCAGGGCATAAAAGACTAACAGAGGAACATTTTTGAGTTCCATGAGATTATGCAATCTTGTTTAGGCATGGACTAGGTGACCAAATTATCCATTTGCTCCTAAGGCATGGTTTCGTAAATTTCCCCCTTAATCCAAATGCTGCATTGTTTCAATCTGAGCAAAACACTAGTTCTTGAAATCAATGATTAAAAAAACTTATGAGGCATGGAACCCATGAGTGAGGGGTCCTCTAGATGAAATCCTATCCCAAGAATCAATCAGATTCGTCAGTTCCTCAATCCGAGTCTCGATATTTTTTATATGCCCAATTGCAAGTCGCATACCAAACCTTTTTGGGGACTCTTGGCCAATTTCTCCCGAGGGCATAAAAACCTAATGGAGAAACATTTTTGAGTTCTGTGAGATGCTGGAAGATTTTTTAGGCATGGAATAGGTGACTATATTTTCCATCCGTTGCTGAGGCATGGTTTCATAAATTGGACCCCTTAATCCAAATGTTGGTTTGCTTCAAACTGAACAAAACACTAGTTCTCAAAATCAATGAGTAAAGAAAATTTCAAGGCATGGAACCCAGGAGAGAGGGGTGCTCTATCTGAAATCTTATCCGAGGATTCCATTGAAGTCGATGATTCCTCAATCTAAGTCTCAATTTTCATTTTATGCTCAGTTGCAATCGCATCCCAAACCATTTCGGGGACTATTGGCAATTCCTCCTCTGGGCATAAAATCCCAATGGAGGAGAATTTTTGAGGTCCATGAGATTTTGGATGATTGTTTAGGCATGGACTAGGTGACCATATTGTCCATCCACTCCCGAGGCATGGTTTCCTAAATTGGACCCCTAAATCTAAATGTTACATTGCTTCTTATTGAGCAAAGCACTAGTTATCGAAATCGATGAAAAAAACAACTTTCGAGTGGTTGGAACCGGGAGTGAGGGGTGATATAGCTAAAATATTATGCTAAGAATCTCACAGAGACGATGTTTCCTCAATCCGAGTCTCGGTTTTCGTTTTATGCCCAGTTGCAATTCGCATCCCAAACCATTTCGGGGAGTCTTGGCCAATTCCCGCGCATGGCATAAAAGACTTACAGAGAAACCTTTTTTAGTTCCATGAGATGCTGCAAGATTTTTTAGGCATGCACTACGTGACCAAATTATCCATCCACTCCCAAGGATTGATTTCATAAATTGTCCCCTTAATCCAAATGTTGCATTGCTTCAAACTGAGAAAAACACTAGTTCTCAAAATCAATGATTAAAGAAACTTCTGAGGCATGGCACCCATGAGTGAGGGGTGCTCTAGATGAAATCCTATCCCAGAAATCCATCGAAGTCGATGGTTCCTCAATCTTAGTTTCGATATTCGTTATATGCCCAATTGCAAGTCGCATTCCAAACCATTTCGGGGACTCTTGGCCAATTGCTCATGAGGGCATAAAAACCTAACGAAGCAACATTTTTGAGTTCCGTGAGGTCATGCAATATTTTTTAGGCATGGAATAGGTGACTATATGTTCCATCCGCTCCTGAGGCACAATTTCATAAATTGTACCCCTTAATCCAAATTTCGGTTTGCTTCAAACTGAGAAAAACACTAGTTCTCGAAATCAATGAGTAAAGCAACTTCCGAGGCATGGCACCTAGGAGAGAGGGGTGCTCTAGCTGAAATCCTATCCTGAGAATCCATCGAAGTCAATGGTTCCTCAATCCGAGTCTCGGTTTTCGTTTTATGCCTAGTTACAAGTCGCATCCCAAACCATTTCAGGGACTCTTGGCAATTCCTGCTCCGAGCATAAAATCCTAACAGAGTATCATTTTTGAGCTCCATGAGATTCTGCATGATTTTTTAGGCATGGACTAGGTGACCACATTGTCCATCGACTCTCGAGGCATGGCTTCGTAAATTGGACCCCGAAATCCAAATATTGCATTGCTTCTTACTGAGCAAAGCACTATTTATCAAAATCGATGAAAAAGGCAAGTTCTAAGGGGTTGGAACCAAGAGTGAGGGGTGATCTAGCTAAAACCCTATGCCTGGAATCCAACAGAGATGACGTTTCCTCAATCTGAGTCTCGGTTTTTGTTTTATGCCTAGTTGCAAGTCGCATCCTAAACCATTTCGGGGACTCTTGGCCAATTCCCACTCAAGGCATAAAATACTAACAGAGCAACATTTTTGAGTTCCGTGAGATGTTTCATAACTAGGTGACCAAATTATCCATCTAGCTCCTGAGGCATGGTTTCGTAAATTGGCCCCTTAATCCAAATGTTGCATTGCTTCAAACTGAGAAAAACACTAGTTCTTGAAATCAATGATTAAAACAACTTCTGAGGCATGGCCCCCATGAGTGAGGGGAGCTCTAGATGAAATCCTATCCCAAGAATCCATTGAAGTCGATGGTTCCTCAATATGAGTCTCGATATTCGTTATATGCCTAGTTGCAAGTCCCATCCTAAACCATTTCAGGGACTGTTGACCAATTTCTCCTGAGGGTATAAAAAGATAACGGAGAAACATTTTTGAGTTCCGTGAGATGCTGCAAGATTGTTTAGGCATGGAATAAGTGACTATATTTTTCATCTACTCCCGAGGCACGACTTCATAAATTGGACCCCTTAATCCAAATGTTGGTTTTATTCAAACCGAGCAAAATAATAGTTCTCGAAATAAATGAGTAAATCAACTTCTGAGGCATGGAACTCGAGAGATAGGGGTTCTCTAGATGAAATCCTATGTGAGGAATCCATCGGAGGTGATGGTTCCTCAATATGAGCCTTGGTTTTCATTTTATACCCAATTGGAAGTCGCATCCCAAACCATTTTGGGGACTCTTGGCAATTCCTCCTCCGGGCATAAAAGCCTAACAGAGAAACATTTTTGAGCTCCATGAGATTTTGCATGCTTGTTTAGGCATGGACTAGAATACCACATTGTCCATCCACTCCTGAGGCATGGTTTCGTAAGTTGGACCCCTAAATCCAAATGTTGCATTGCTTTTTACTGAGCAAAGCACTAGTTATCGAAATCAATGAAAAAAAAAACTTCCGAGGGGTTGGAACTGGGAGTGAGTGGTGCTCTAGCTAAAATCCTATGTCACGATTCCAACAGAGATGCCGGTTCCTCAATCCGAGTCTCATTTTTCATTTTATGCCCAGTTGCAAGTCGTATCCCAAACCATTTCGGGGACTCTTGGTCAATTCTCGCTCATGGCATAAAATACTAACGGAGCAACATTTTTGAGTTCAGTGAGATAATGCAAGCTTGTTTAGGCATGGAATAGGTGACCAAATTATCCATCCGCTCCCAAGGCAGGGTTTCGTAATTGGCCCCTAAATCCAAATGTTGCATTGTTTCAAACTGAACAAAACACTCATTCTCAAAATCAATGATTAAAGAAACTTTTGAGGCATGGCACCCATGAGTGAGGGGTGCTCTAGATGAAATCGTATCCCAGTAATCCATCGAAGTATATGGTTCCTTAATCCAAGTCTCGATATTCATTATATTCCCAGTTGCAAGTCGCATCCCAAACCATTTTGGGGACTCTTGGCCAATTGTTCATGAGGGCATAAAAACCTAATGGAGAAACATTTTTGAGTGTCATGAGATGCTGCAAGATTGTTTAGGTGTGGAATAGGTGACTATATTTTGCATCCACTCCCGAGGCACAGTTTCATAAATTGGACCCCTTAATCCATATGTTGGTTTGCTTCAAATTGAGAAAAACACTATTTCTCGAAATCAATGAGTAAAGCAACTTCTGAGGCATGGCACTTGGGAGTGAGGGGTTCTATAGGTGAAATCCTATCCCAAGAATCCATCGAAGTAGACGGTTCCTCAATCCAAGTCTCAATTTTCGTTTTATGCCCAGTTGCAAGTCGCATCCCAAACCATTTTGGGGATTCTTGGCCAATTGCTCCTGAGGGCATAAAAACTAACTAAATTCTACATATCTCTGTCAACTAACTACTATATCTTACTGATTTGAAAAAAGACTGCACCAATTTCAACTGCACATTGATTTTAACAACCACTACTTGCTACATGAAAATGTGGGTTGCACTATTTTTAACCATCACCACAACTAACTTATTTTTCAACTTGGATTGAACAAAACTAATATTTGTATAGTTCTACTCTTGGCTTGAACAAAACTAATATTTATATAGTTTGAATATTGTCTTGAACAAAACTAATATTATATAGTTCTACTCTTGGATTTCCTTATACTTATTTCCAACTAAAGCACCCAATATTTGCAACACACCAACTGATGGTTGGATTTCTTACTCCATAGCATTGACCCTCATCTTCAATGGACATTTCTTATAATAATTCTAATTTGCACAAATCCAACAAACAACAACCTTACTACTATTTTTTTCTTAGATCCATATGATAAATTCATCATGTCCTTAGTGTTATCACATTAATATGTCCTTAATATGTCTAAAATCAAGAGGGATATCACATTAAATTAGGTGGTTGACCACTAATATTGGTAATTTCACCCTAGTCTAATTGTGCATCCAAAACTAAAGATATAAAAAATTTATTTAGAACTTTGAATATAGATTTTTTTTTTCATAAATTAGAACTAGGATGATGATGGTCTACTCACTAACAACATGTGCACATGCAATTGAAGGTACAACCAAACATGGACCTGTCAAATATTTCTTTGTCAAGTGAGGAAACCTTAGGAAAAATAGAGGGAAATGTGACTACATCTAGTAGATATGAGAAGCAAACAAGGACCAGAGGTGAAAAAGTCAGAATAAAATTTTGTAGACGCATGAAATTTTTTATTGCCAAAGGAGGATCATGCTCTTATGATGATGAGAGCATAGGAGACATAGAGGTGCCACTCATGTATAATAATCTTGTGAAACAATGGGTACCTAAGGAACTACCTCTTATAGATGTTGATTTCGTTGTCAACAATAGGACATATTGCATTGCACCATCCTCCCTACATGGCTTGGGGCTATTGTCCATGGAAGGAATAATTGTAAACTACAATATAGTAATTGAATTGATGGACTATGTTGGATTGTGTTACAATTATAATGATTGGATGTTGTTGGACTGGTACATGCGAAGTAGGTGGAGATATGCACTCGCCGCAAATTATATACGACTAATAAACAATGATAAAAATAAGGGAATGACTATCTATATTGATGGAAGGCCTAAAGCTTCTAGCAATATCGCAGGGTTTATAAACAACACATGACCCGGGACAACAAACAAACAACCGAATTGCATATATGAGTGACGTGAAGAGAATCAGGTAGTCCTTTGCGCAATAAAAAATATAGCTATTGGGGAAGAGTTATTAGTGGATAACCATTTGAATCGCTTAGAAACATTGACTAATAGTGTGCAGGTTCTTATGCAACACTTATTTAAGAAACCTCTACGTATTGCATTATATTTTTTTATTATCTTTAACATTGTTGTAAATATTATCTTTAACATTGTTGTTTTGTTATCGTTAACAATTTTTTAAATATTTGTGTGTTCTAATTATATTATAATGTGGCAGGATGATCGTGGAAAAGGGCCAGCCGCGATAACATGTAAATGATTATCAATTTCCACTTTCATTTTACGTGAATTTTATTATTTGCTTATATGATTTTATTGAAAAAACATTGTTTTTGTTGAAATTATATGTAGTCCACAGGCCATGTTGATCATGATTCCACCAATAAGGAGGGGTTTTATTCATCCCCTTATCTAATGGTCTTAATAATAAAAAAGATTATTAAAGCGAACAAGGAGCTTGCTAGCTTCTTAGATCGTCCAGATCCAACTCTCGATGTCCTAGCAAAGATCAATCTCCTTAGGTCACAACTTAACACATATAAGGTAATAACCATAATTTAAAGTGTTTTTTTTAATGTACTCATATGTTCAATTATGAAACTTTGTTCTTCAACTTTTACATTATCACGAAAAAACATTTTTTTTTTTATAAAGAGATTTTTGGAGCCTGTTCAGCCCGTTGTTGTTAGTATTGGTGCTACAGAGACGCTACAGAGTCTTGATGTGGGCAATCATACAACTGCTAAAGTGCTATTTACTTCTCCATCTTCCACACCTAATCTAGATAGGAGCCATGACACGCACCTCCAGACATCCACACCTCGGTCAGAGTCTAGAGATGGTGGTAGAGATGGGGCTCATGGTGATTTGGTTGATAGGGTTGCATTTCCTAGAGCTAGATGTGTGACAGGCACAGGGACCCTTTCGTGCACATTTTTGGTCGACGATAATGGACTTCCATTAAAACAATCAAGACTCCCGAGTAGTTTTAATTCATATTTTAATCGTTTAATGTTGTCCTTCTCATACACAAATCATATAGATTATTAATTTTAAATTAATGATCATATCTTTTTGTGTGTAGGAAACAACCATTTTTATAGGCACCTAGAGAGCAAGGACTTGTTTATTTTTGGGGCAACCTTACACATGAGGTGGAATTGCCAGAATTCCAACCTCAAAAAGGAACTTATGGATTATCTTGAAGGCATATTTGGAGTAGACACGTTCAATAAAAAAGCGATCACCTCTACAGCGGGAGAATATTTAAAATATACATGGGATGTTTATAGACGAATATTGGCAGGAAATCCTAGGTATGAGAATCGTCCCTCAATTCCAGAGAGGGAGTTGAAGGCAATCATTGATGATGCAAAAGAGGAGATTTTGAAAAAATTAGGAGAACAAATAACTGGTACAACAAGATAAATTACAATATTTTGATTTCAATACCAGCTTTATTTTTCTTTAGATCTAAATAAAAGTGTGTTTATATATAACATACTTGAAAATTTTGATGATAGGTTGCCTGACACTTCGAAGGAAACCAAAGCAAGGATTGTCAAACATGGCCAACACAAGCTAGGCCAGGGTGGCTAATCGAGACTATAGTCACGAATCATAAGTACCCAAACATATTAAGAATAAATTTTGTATCGCCTTACAACTTTCAGGTAATTGTAGCCAAAAAACATTAAAAAACCATACCCTTATGCAATGCAGGGCAACGACTTCAGAACTGAAACCATGAAGGAATACCTCCAACTTGGTTACAAGTATGATTATAAAACTGTGGTTGATCGTAGGAAAAGAATGGGGCAGACTCCAAGATCCAATTTGCGGGATAAGGTAAATAAAAATTAATCCACATTAACCTTTCATTACTTATAAAATACGTAAATGTTTGATATCGTCCATAATTTAATGTCTTACTTTGTTTTAATCAGGGGAAAAACACTATCAACGAAACCATTAGTACTGGACAACAGAGTGTTTATAATGCAACACAAACAGAAGATTATGGTGCTCCCAAACAACCCCATCCCAGTGGGGTACAACCCCAAGATGTTCTTGTGACTGAGGCCCACGACGGTAAAATGACTATATATTAATCATATACTTAACAATTTTGTACTTATAAATGTTGACGTTTCAATGGTAGAGAATTTCATAGTTGATCCTCCTCGACCTAGAGATTAGGTGAACAGGCTGGAATCCATTCCAACGGTGCCGACTAGAGGACCAGGTAAATAATTATATTACAAAGTTTTGTTTTTAATATTAATGAACTACTTCAATGATATTTAAAAATTTACCATATAAATTTAATATTTTTGGTTTTTGTAGGTGATGGCCCCTCACAGAAGCATCCATGCCATGGGTACGAGACTAGACGTACTCGACGTGAAAGGACTGAAACAACATCAGCTGTTGAAGATCACCCACTAAACGAAGACATGGAGATGGATGAATTACTTAAGACCTGGAAAGCACAAAAGAAGACTAAAAGAAATTCATGTTGTGTAATAATTTTATAAGACAGTTAGATGTACATTATATAGCTGAACATGTAATGATGCATATAATGGATTGACATTATGGGAAGTTTTTCATCTGATAATATACACAAGGCTATTTAT
>SNQJ01S0245896.1:3098-13163 GCA_010110895.2 Picea sitchensis | reverse complement strand
TGCGTACTGTCTTCAAAAGAGTGATTTTGAGAAACTGACAAGTGTAACTTTCTTCATGAAAATGATCTTAAAGAAGAGTCAGATCTTCTATCACCATGTCATTATCATGTCATCATCTTGATAACCAAAAATGTGGATAACAACAGATTCGACTTTGGGATCAGAACCATGAAGGTTTTGTTGAGCTGTGGGTTGACGATACCTCTGACTCTGGAGTCCTCCACCGCGTCCAAAAGATCCTGGGCCAAAAGATCAAAAAAGTGCAGGTAAAATTCAACAGACCAGCCGTCTGGTCTGGGGCTTTTTTCTTTTTTGAAGCCCTTAAGCACCTCAAACAGCTCTTCCTTAGTGCAAGGCGCTTCCAAAGCTGTGGCTTCTTCGGTGGTGACCATTTTGGGAAAATGGCTGGCAAGTTCTAAATGTGCAGCTAGATCAGTAGCAGGGGGAGCTTTGAAAAAGGAACTGTAATGGTTGAAAGTTGCACCTTTAATACCTTCCTGTGTAAAATGTGAACGCCCATCTGCATCCTCAATGTCCCATAAGAGTTTTTTGGCACGCCTGGCACTTGCAAATCTATGGAAAAAGCGGGTGTTTTTGTCACCAGAAGCAAGCTAGGTCATCCGACTTTTTATCCGCCATCTTTCTTCATCCGCTTGCAAATGAGCATTACGCTCTATCTCTAGGCCTTTTATTTTTAAATCAGAATCAAAAGAGTTAGGTACCTGTAGCTTGTGTCGAAAGAGGAGGTCGAGCTCCCGCTCGATCCTGAATAAATCGGCCTGATCAGCACGTTTCTTCTCTTTTAGCCACTGAATGGATCGGGCTTTTGTTCTGGACAGTTTAATCGCGAGGTTGCCTTGAGGGTCATCCGGCGACGTGGAGGTGGTATCGGTCCAAACCGATCTGACCAGAGCATTGTATGAGGCCTCTCTCAGCCATTGAGAGTTGAATTTAAACGGCTGTCCATTACCAAACCGGCCAGTACCTAACTGTAAACAAATTGAAGCATGATATGAGAGATAGGGGAGATTTACCCACGTTCGATAGCTACACGAGGGCGCTAGCAGGTCTTCAGCAATTAGAATATGGTCTAAGCGTTTGGCTATACTCGCAGTTCCTTTTCTCCCATTTCTCCAGGTGGGAAGAAGCTCCGCTGGTTGCAAATCAACTAAGGCATTTTTGTGGAAGATGTGGTTAAAAAAGCTATGGAGAGGGTCGATCTGCGCCCTATCTCCCCAAATTTCCTCTGCGCTAGTTGTAAGATTGAAGTCGCCAGCCATGATAAGATTTTTAGCAGCCAACAGCCCCAGGTCATCAAGTCGATTCCAAAAAACTTTACGATCAGTACAAGGCCCGTAAACATTGAGCAGATTGATGTCTGCCTTTAGCTCAAAACAGTAACCGGAAAGTAGAATACCACCTGGGCTGAGCGAAGGAAAGAAATCAAAGAAAGAGGGATCCCACGAGGCTAGTAGGCCCCCCGAGTTTCCAACCGAGCTAGCAGCACAAATCATCCAGGTTGGTCTCAGCAAATGCATGAAATCCCTTGCAGTAACGGCATCCACTAGCGTTTCTTGGAGAAAAATGATTGTCGGCTTATAGAGATCCAGAAGTCTACGCAGGGAGGTGTGTTTCAGGGGTCCTCCAACCCCTCTAATATTGAGGGAAAGAAGGATCATGTCTTACCCCTGGCAAGGGCTTTTAATCCTCTAAGGGCCACAAGATTTGTAGCAGAAGCAGAATTGTCCGGTGCCGCTGGTCCAGCCTGTGATTTTTTCCGTGCACTGCGGGTTTTAAGCGGCGAGAGCTCCAGACCAATACCTCTCGACCAAGTCGGATCCGGTCCAGGTGAAGGTTTTGAGGTAGATGAAGAAGGTCGGTCTGATATCGAAGGTGTGAGATGGCAAAGAGTTTTCCCAAGGTAGGTATTGATGGGAAGCGATTCAAAGGGGAGAGGAGGGTCCGGTGCAGGGTTCGGAAACAAGGAATCTAGTTGGAGAGCCGATTGTGTCGGTTCGGTGTAACCAGGGAGAGAGGACGGGTTGGGCGCCTCCTCAGTTAAAGGATGCGAATGTTCACTCAATGGGTTCGATGGAATCAGGCCAGGTGATGAATGTGTCGGAGGGTGTAGGTTGTCAGCTGGTTCAAGTTCAGTAGTTTTTGGCAGGGGTGTGGGTAAATGAGATAGTGGGTCGGGCTTGTCTGGATGGGTGACCGGGGTAGCAACAGACGAGAGAAAGTCTATCTGTTCAGAGATGTAAAGTCTGTCCCAGGAAGTAAAAGTGTTATAGAGAGAAGGGCAGAATCGATGAATTTTACCTAAAACAGAATCGTCCGATGGAATGGTCACCACCTCATGCTGGTTGGGTGATGAGATATATCCATCAAAAGTTGGATCCTCAGTCGGTTCCAAATCGACCGCAGGTGGTGGGAACTGGTAGCAGTCTTTCCTCAGGTGGTCCGTGCGTCGACAGAAGGAGCATCGAAACGGGATGCCTAAATAGTCTAATCTCTGAGAAATAAGCTGGTTGCGCCAATCAATCTTCAGAATTTCAGGTAAACCAGCTTGAATGTCCATTTCCACATATATTCTTGCCATTTTCCGGTCTGATGCCGAGAAGGTGGAAGGATCCTGTCTAAGAAAACGACCTATGGAGGAGACTATTTGTTCAAGCGCTTGTTGGTTCCATAGCTGTAGTGGGAGACCCGGTAGAAGAACCCATAAGTGACGAAGACCAAAAAACTCCGTAGCTGGATTAAAACCCATTCTCCACCTTTTTAGCATGAGGCTACCCTCGTTGTAGGCCCAGAACCTCTCCAGGATGAGCACCGTGTCTTCTGGTTTGTGGAAAATGAAGCCCATCCAGCCTTGTTGCAGCAAGAGGATCTGTGGTGTGTATCCCAGCAGTGGAAACCAATGATCAGTTACCCAGGAGTCCAAGCTTTGTTTGCATTTCTCCTTATATGCTAGTCTTCCTACTAAAGCGCAGAGAGCTAGGTTGCAAGCGTCGGAGAGTCCAACATCCATTCCGAGAGTGAGTTTGGGGTGACAGGTTTTGGGCTTCCAAGCTTTCTGTCTGCGCTTGTGTAAGCTAGTTTTTATAGGAAGTTGACCTGGAAGAGGTCGAAACCCAAGAGGGTTGCCATCCTGTGGAACAGATGAGTCAACAGTCTTGTTTCCTTTATCCTGTAAGCGAGCACCACCGAGTGTGACCTGTTCGGTAAATCCAGCATGGTTAAGTGCAGAGGGGCGGGTAAACAGCTTTGTAAGAGAAGGTGTGGTAGAGGTTCCAGAAGGCGGGATAGATGGGATAACGGTCCGGTTAGATGTGTGATAATGTGCAGAGCATAGGTCGTCTATCGATGCTAGAATGGCCGGGTGGTCCCAAGGATCCCCCGAACCCCCTGCAGCCGGGTCCATATCTTGGGCTCTCCACAGTAGTTTATAGAGCGACAGGACAGTGTAACTGGGAGATGTTGCGAAAAGGGTCTTCTGGAAGGTCAGAGAGGAGGTGGAGAGGCCGGTCAGAAACTGACAGCAAGGGTAATCGAGTGTCTGTGGATAAGAGGGGACAATGGTCTGGAAAGAAGACAAAACTGGGAGGCCACAGAATAAAATAAAACAAGAAGACAAAACAACAGGTCGGAAAGGCAGGTCAGAAAGCAGGGAAATACCAGAACGTTAGAAAGGGCGGGTCCCGATCCTTACAAGCTGTGTTTCGAGACTGCAGCGCTGAGAACAGAAGAAAGCGGTCAGTCTGTCCCCTAGCCCCCAAAAAGACGGTCGTCGGACAATACCACTACAGACTGTAGTCTCAGGAAAAAGTATGAGCAGGTGACTCTTCAAAGCTCGAAGGCTGGGTCGCGATCTGTGTTGTTAATAGCTAAGAGAGTGATTAGCATCGAAGCACCAGTCAAGGCGCCAAATACCAGGTTCAAAAATCGCCATTGTCGCCGAGGATACCATCAAAGTGATCATGAGATTCGAGCTTGCATAGATGGATTCAACTATGATAAATTTATGAGATTCGATGGTTTTAAATTGGTTTACAAATGAACTTTGGTGGATGAAACCTTAATTGTTGTTAGGGTTCTTCATTTTCAAAGCGAAGAAGCTGACAAGAGATTTTATAAAGAATGCAATCTCCTCAAGATTGCTCAAAATCCTATGTGAGTCATAGTTTCATGCTCAAGAGATAACAATTTCAAAACTTTGGTCCTACCGTCTATATCCAATGACACCTTGGAAATGCATTTACATTATTCAACCAAAATTAAATTTGCAAAAAAAATTAAAAAAAAAAATAAAAGATTAGGCTTTGAAAAGCTTAATATTAATTTTCACACTATGGCGATATATGATATGTCGATAATTTCAAGGCATGGGAATTAATGTTAGGTGCCATTGTGATTGATTGGCATGGAAATATTTTTATAAGGAAACCAAATCTCTATAAATTTATCAACACGGAGATTCCATTAATAGTTGTTTGCACAGCTTCTATTGACAACCGAGTAATGTGTTTGCTCAAGAAATCAACATGGGGTTTGACGATGGTTTCATTGAGTCGTCCACAATGCATTATGTGAAAACTAACGTATTGATAGACTTATTCGAAGTGTTATTATATGCTCATACATTCAGTATAAATATCAGTCATCACCTGAAATACCCTTCATGAAGTCATGAATTTAAAGATACCCGTCATACTGGCACAAGTTATACATAGGGATAATTTAATAAGTTATTGGCACCACTTGTAACTCAATGTGTCATTCATATTTAATACGTTTCATTCACATTTAATACATTTAATAGAGAAATATTGATTTTTTCTTGGTCTTAATTAGGGTTAGGGTTTATTTTTTAAGAAAGACTGAATAACTTAAATGTATATGTTTTATGTGCATGTGTGATAAAAATTATGGTTGGACAATGACCTTTAGCTGCGTAATATAAAAATTATGGTTAGACAATGACCTTTAGCCGCGTAATATAAATACGTGTGAAAATCTATCTAGAAAAAATATTAAAAATTAAATATTATGTCTATATGTACCAGTTATGATGATTATAATTAGGGGTTAGGATTTGTTTTTTGGAAAGACTCAACAACTTAAATGTATATGTTTTATATGTGTGTGATAAAAATTATGGTTAGACAGTGACTTTTAGTTGGGTAATATATATACGTGTGAAAATTTATCTAGAAAAAGTATTAAAAATTAAATATTTTATATTTATATGTATATTTTTTTTTTTTTAAGTAAGTAGTATTATATATATAAAACTTTTCAAAACCAAAGTAGAGGTTCAAAATACAAATATAGTCATACTGTAATTATTGGACTGCTTCAACAGAGGGGAAACCAATCCAGCCAGCAGGGGGGGCAAGCATAAGTGGTGTAATATTCTAAGAACAATAGTCTCAAACTGTATGGTCATCAGCTAAATAGAAGAGAAGTTAATAGAACTTAAAGTACCACTATGAACCTAGACATTTGTCGAATAACCTGGCAAGGTGGCATGGATGGCCTCGGACCATGGTTCCTCCTCGACATACGTCACTTGGTTTTCCCATTGCATTCCAGCTTCCACACTGCTCTCGGCTCTGTTGGCACCTGTCAAAGTATCCTGCAGCGGTCGTCATGCTGAGTCCACCTCCACAGCCATGTCCTCGTGCTTGGCCTGCTCCAGCCCATTCCCTGCAGATCGTTGCACCTGGGCGTTTCCGTCACTGGTAGTTGTGCAAGGTTCCTCTGTTGTAGCCGCCCCTGCCGCATCCGAGCGGAAAGCCTCTTGAAGGGAGGAAATGAGCTGAAGAAGGACCGCTACCTTGTCGTCTGTGGCTTGCAGATGGAATTGAAGGTCCTCCACCCCCTGACGGAGTTCAAAGACCAAGCCGAAGAGGGTGGCGAGTCTTTCTCTTAGCTGCGTGCCGAAGAAAGAGTCAGAGGACTAGTTCTCAGAGTTCCATGACTTGCGAGGAGGAGGTGGCTCTCCCTCGGTTTTCCTTAATGAATCAGGAACTGGTATAGGGGCAGGCTCAACCGTTGGCGGGGCAAGAAGGGGACGTGAGGAGGAACACGGTAGCCTGGGGATGATAGCTAGACAATCAAACTGCAAAACGGGCAGAGCGGGAGAGGGAGGCAGAAAAGGCTCGGGCTGGATGGAAGGGGAGGAGCAAAAGGAAGGCGAGTCAAGGGGCGAGACAGAAGGCCGGCGAGGTTTCCATGGAGAGCCTCTCCGCGGCCTCCCCCTTGGGCGCGACATGAGGTACTTCTCATGGCTGCCAGAAGTGACCAGGTGCGACAGGCAGAGATAAAGTGCCTAGAGACGAGTAGGCACTGGAAAAAGCATGAA
The DNA here is from genome assembly GCA_010110895.2 of Picea sitchensis. Classification (NCBI taxonomy): domain Eukaryota; kingdom Viridiplantae; phylum Streptophyta; class Pinopsida; order Pinales; family Pinaceae; genus Picea; species Picea sitchensis. The sequence continues at coordinate 6,799 of SNQJ01S0245896.1, read as the reverse complement.
GGTTCGGGAAAGATCAGGCCATGGCAGCAGAGGGGGGAGCCATACAGAGCACGAGTGGATACGAGGGGCATACACCAGCAACCAAGCCATGAAATGAGGCGCAAAGGGAGAGGGAAGCTGCATAAATGAACTGCTACGACATCTTAAGATCAATTTAATGCAGGAGTGGGGTGGCGGGTGGTGGCACGAGCCCGTCACATGGCTCCATGCCCCGTTGGTTGATCCCTGCCTCTGCTACGCGCCAAGTGTTCCTCACTAGCACCCCATCCGGGGATCTATATGTACTTGTTATGATGATTATAATTAAACAATTATGTTTAGCCACATAATATATATGTGTGAGAATGTTGGTTTACATGGTATCTCTCAAATAATGGACAGTTATTAATCAAACATTTAAAATTTAATTTTTAATTTTGTGTCATGAATATTTTTTATAACTTTAAATTTTTGTCTCATGAGTATCTTTTATAATTGTTAATTTTGTTTCATGAGTATTTTTTAGTTTGTGATAAAATAAAATGGAAAGTAATGCATGTTGAATTTTGAATAATGGGATCTCATAATCATCCAGGACGGGTTTCAATATCATATGAATGAAATAAGCAGTTGTAACCTAGCATATGAGGTGGGATTTGCGTCCGATGATGAACTTTGAGTCGAAAGAGAAACCAGAGAGGAAAATTTGTATATATGTTAGGAAGCGGTTAGGCGATCAGTTCCATAAAATGAGAACTGAATAATAATGTAGGGAACTCATCCAATTTTACTATCATCTAATTGAGTGTGTCTCGTGTAGTCTTTTGGGTAGAACCATCTTAGATAAGATTCATGACCTAAAATACCTGTCATACTGGCACCAGTTATACATATTGATAATTTAATAAGTTATTGGCACTAGTTGTATTTCAACATGCCATTACCCCGGGGGGCAGCTCAATTGACAAGTGCCGTGAAAATGAAATTCCAAGAGGTCTCAAGTTCAACTCCCCCCCGACTAATCTAGTGTGTAGCGTGTGGGGTAGCTTGGGCACACCTAGAGGTTATAGTGGTAGCAGTTGGATAAAACAACCACGTGTAACGCGAGTACGTTCCCAACTAATCGTCGATTCCTCCAGCCATTAAAAAAAAAAAAAATTCAACATGTCATTCATATTTAATATATTTAATATATTTAATAAAAAAAGAATGATTAGTGGTATTAATTAGGGTTAGGGTTTGTTTTTATAAATACTCAATAGCATGTTCCTCAACTTCTCATCCTGAATGATATACAATTGGCATTTATCGTAGGCTAGCTCTCTGAAAAGTTCAGGAGCTCTGAGAGTGCCATTCATTTTGAGTAATCCATGCATCAAGTCATCCATCATAAAGGGATTGATTAGACATGTGGCTTTTAGCTCCGGGTCTTAGTCAAAGTATAATGGGATTGAATATATTTTTGAGATAATAGTTCAGTATGAAGAGGATGAACGACTTCTCAAGATATATAAGTATGCTTTAATCGGTTATCAAAATGAATAGTGTTTCAAAATTTAAAAGGTTTGGGTTGATACTATTGATATGTTTCAATCATGGAAACTAAAAGAGAATGCAATATACATCATTGAATACATGCATTGATTTCAATAATGATATAATACAAAACAATAGGGCAGATTGATTTCAGTGATGATATTAAAAAGATGATTTAGAGAAATAAGGGAGTTGAAATTATTTCAGCAATGATATAAATCAAAACAATATGGTGTCTTTATTTTAGAGACAGTACAATAAAAAATGATTTAGAGAAATAATTTCAATAATGGCATAATGTAAAACGGTGCAATGCATTGATTTTAGTGATGACACAATGATAAATGATTTATAGCAATCAGTTGCATTTATTTCAATAATGATATAATGCAAAACAATATGCATTGATTTAATTGACGATACAATGAAAATTGATTTAGCATAATCAAGTTGTTGTATTCATTTTAACAATGATATAACACAAAACAATAGGGTGTATTGATTTCGGTGATAATGATATAACATAAAACAATATGGTGCATTGATTTCAGTGATAATGATATAACACACTACAATAGGGCATATTATAGGGCATATTGATTTCAGTGATGATACTAAAAAAATGATTTAGATAAATAATTTTGTTGAAATGAATTAAACAACTATATATCACAAAACAATATGGTGCATTTATTTTAGAGATGGTACAATGAAAAATGATTTAGAGCAATTAGTTACTATGATTTCAATAATAACATAAAAACAATTCAATAACTGATGACACGATGATAAATGATTTAGAGCAATTAATTACATTGATTTAAGTAATGACATAATGCAAAACAATATGCATTGATTTAGGTGATGATACAATGACAAATGATTTAGCATAATCAAGTAGTCAATATCCATTGATTTAGGTGATGATATAATGAAAAATTATTTAGCATAATTAAGTAGTTGTATTCATTTTAACAATGATATAACCTCAAACAAAAGGGTGAATTGATTTAAGTGATAATGATATAACATTAAACAATAGAGTGCATTGATTTCAGTGATAATACTATGAAAACTTATTCAAATCATTAATTGATTGAAGAAATGACACTGAGAAATTTTATTTTATTTTTGTAAGTAAAATTGTCTAAAAAAACTGCCAAAATCAAAGATTACAGTATCATCATTTTGTTCCAAGTTGTAAACACTGAGCTGCCACGAGGGGAAACCAACTCAGCCAGCCGAACAGTTTTTTATTTCAGGTCCTAAACTGCCAGTAATAACAAGTCTTAACCGCAAAATATTATAGCTTGATCTTTCTACTGACATATAATAGAAAATTGCAGCCCCCTAAGGGTGACCAGCTTGACAGTAATTGACACAAACAGTAAATGACACAGATTATCACTATAGAATCTATGAGGCAAAACAATAGTTATACAACCCTCCAGCCGAGAAAAATAAAAGAGACACATGTGCATGTCAAGTGGTAGGGCTGAAGTGCGACCACATGTCCATGGAGGTGTCGCCAAGCGTCGGGTCCCCGAGAGGAGTTGGCTCCTCCTCGACTGGTGTCACGTCCTCCTCCTTGAATGGTGTCGCGTCCTCCTCCTTGACTGGTGAAACTTCCTCCGAAGACCCAAGTGGTGGAGCTGGTGCCAAGACTGGTGTCTCAGCCTCTGTTGTGTGTGCTTCTCCAGCTAAGGGGTGGTAGGCATCCTGCATTGCTGAAAGAAATTACAAGAATTGCGTTGCTTTCCCATCCAGAATATCCATGTGAAATCGTAGATCATCCAAGTCTCGTCGTAACTCAAAAACCAGGCCTTGCAGCAATGCAAGGCCTGCTTGCAATTCAAATTCAGAGTCGGTGCAAGATTTTGCGCGGGAGTGAGGTCGTTGTTGTGAACCTCGGCTTGCTTCATGGCCATCACCCTAAGAGTGAGCGTGGTGTAGCAGAGCATGGGGCAACTAGGGAAGCAAGTGGGTCAGTGAATTTGGTGGAGCCACTGGTACTGACTACGAGGCGGAGGCCAAATCTCCAAGGGGGACTGGGTTAAATCCTAGAGAAGTCCCCGGGAGATCAAACCACTCCAACCTACAAGAAAAAGGTGACGAGAGGGGCGGGAGGCAGTTGGGACTATGGCTCGACTGCACCAGGGAGGAGGACAAGGAAGGAAACGAGGAGG
>SNQJ01S0245895.1:0-13163 GCA_010110895.2 Picea sitchensis | reverse complement strand
CCCTTTATGCAATTATTGTTCCATTGAGGAAAACAAATTTGAATAGGTGTCGAACAATTGCATCTACAACATGGAACAGTGTAATAGTTGTGTAACATAACTGAGATATATGAACATGTGAAAGTAAAGGACAAAACTGGATATGGAGAATGGTACCATTGCCTTTTCGTTGTCTGACTCTCCATCTTTTATATGGAGAATGTTTTGTGAGCCAATCTTTCTCATGAGTGTGACAGTTGCACCAATGGTTCTGATTGTGTAAGTGGCGTTGCTCTATGCAAGTTTTCTAATTGTTGTGTCTGGTATGAAACAATATTCTGAAAAATTGCGGGAATTTTTTCCACAATACTTTTTTCGTTGAGCGATATAATCTGATCACAATCACCATGGTCATATATTGTTTTCGATAATATATTAAAATTTGTAATGGATATCCCATTACCTAGCAAGATATTTTTTGCATCTTTCTAGACAAGTTGTGTAGGGATAGTCAATGTGACTATCATCATGGCTTCCTTGTCTGTCATGTCAGCACACACAATGCATATAGTTTTGTTTGCCTTGTCCAAGTAGGTGTTATACACGACCATTATGTCCCTAATGAACACTTGTCCAGTTCGGTGGTTGTTCAAGCCTTCTATGGATAGTATATTGGGAGTTATAAGTTTAGACTTGATGAGATTTTTTGAACAGGAAAAGTAATGTGAATGGTGGTCTGCATTATTTTTTTATTTTTATTTTTTCCTGGCATAAATGTACATGTAGACACACAACTTGGATGAAGTATGCATGCCATAGTTTTGTAACTAGACCTCTTAGTTTGTGGAACTTTCACTATGTTCGGCGTTTCACTTGCACTCATCGATACTTCTTGTGAACTGCAAAGTATGTGTTGCAGATGACATCAACATATTTATCATGGCATAGATGAATACATAGCTCGGAATATTTTTCTGGTAAACATATCAAGAGCACAATGTATGAATCTTTACCTTTGGCCTTGTCATTCTATTGATGTTTGCGATGATTGACTGCTCATGCCCATGTCACTAGTCCAAATTTTTTTGATGCAAGCATGTGTACATGAACATCAAAATGAATGAATAGGAATATGAATTGTATATTGTCCATAATTGTTCTGAATGTCACATACAAGCTCAAAGGATATGGAATATGAAATAGGGTGTCAAGGGATACTCAGGAAACATGAGGACCAGATGGTCAAATTGTATGCCTTAGAATTTTTTACTGCAAAAATGTGTAATACGGAACAGGGCATGATGGGGGAGTCTAGAGACCAATCTGTATATCGTGGAACCCCTGAAGCTAGAGAAGCAATTTTGAGCCCGCTAGCCTGGAAACCCGCGATTGAAAAAGTGGCTAAGTATGGAATGAGGAAGCCATCGGTCGGACTCGTGATATAGAAGCACGAATATAAATGTGAACCCGTGAGTCCGCCAATCCACACACCTAGACATTTTCGGAAAAACGACTAAGCAAAACAACCAGAAAGAGAAAGTAGAGGGGGAAAATAAAGGGGAATTCGGTTAAGTATAGAAGAGGGGAAAAAAAGGACAATAGAGAGTGGGAAAATAGAAATGGGGAGGGAAATGTTCAGAAGTGGGAAGTCTCAACAAATTCCCATTATTTCCAAATCATCGTTTTCTAGTCCAATATTTTATCCACCCACTCGTTTTATGTGTTTGATTTACCATCACAATTGGCATACCTTTTTGAAGATCGTACTTCAGATTCCTCTGTTGTGGCATATGAGATTTCATCCTCTTGTCCAACTAATCTGTTTCTTTCAATGTAGCAATATAGAAAAAACAATGGACATGAAGGTAAGTTGGTATGTAGAAAGACATGTAAAAAAATAAATATAGTTCTATGTATTTCAATGTAGCAGCACAGAGAATACAATTGACATGACGATATGTTATTATGTAGGAAGATATGTGGTATCTACATATAGTAAATTAGGTGCAAAGCAATAGTACAAATATATAGACAATAAATGAAATACAAAACAATGGAATATGCAATAAGAGTAGAAGCATGCACCTTTGTATCTCCTCTTCTACATTTGTGGTAAAGGTTCCCTGGTATTCTCCATTTATTATGTTTGTTTCAATGTGGGAACACACAAAATACAATGAACATGAATGTAAGATGGTATCCAAGGGAAAACAAGTAATATGTACATACAGTAAATGAGAAACAAAGGAATAGAATAAAAGAGAGTTAGAAGCATGAACCTTTCTTTTTCTTGATCCATGGTTCTGATTATATAGAATTTTTCCTGTCCAAAATATATTACAAGCCAGAAAATATTAAGAAGTTGGATGGTCGTAGCTGAATGATTTATTTTGTGCAACAAAGTATCTAGATATGCCTTGAGACATGTAAATATAATTTTGCAATATCTTTGATGTATATTTCATAATTCAAGTAAAAGACAAATTGCATCGTGGTCAGATCAATCTGTGTATAAGATAAAGAGGTTGTATTGTGATATGGGCACATTTCACCATATATGGTCAATAAGTGTGTTTTTTACATGTTTTATCTTAACCAAAAGAAAGTGGACATTGTAATTGCACATGTAGTTTTTCAATTGTTTTGTTATGGCACTATTTTGTAGCATGTCAACACTAAAGTATCCTATAATGATAACGATTTTGTCTAGATGTAAATGGTGTGATGCATTTGAGAAAACATTCATTATGTTAGCAATGTTGCACATGGAGTGGCATAGAGATTGAATATTGCAATTTGCAATCCACGGAATATTGCTCTTGCTAGCACCATCTCAACATATTTTTTCTTCTACAAGAACATTTTGCAAAGGCATGTAGGTATGGTTAAGATTTTGGAGAAACAATTGGAGAAAAATTTAAGAGCAGGAGGGAAAGATATGCCACGTTTGTGCAATTTTGGTGCAGCCTAGGCACCGTTGTACCATACGTAGCCCTTCTACACCTACCTACAGTTTTCTTCTACAAGAACATCCTGCAAAGGAAACAAGCTTGACATCGTGATTTTCATGTGAAAGACATGGGTTTGATTCCCTTACTTCGTCACACATGGCAAAGGACCGGAATTTGCAATGCTAGAAAAAATGACAGCCGGAGTTGTGCACACGACATTGGCATGCACATGGTGCAGAGCCTTGGGAAAAAATTGGAGGAAAATTTAAGAGCAGGAGAAAAAGATATGCCAACCTCTATGGAAAGACTACAGGATAAGAATGATGAATAAATACTTACACATTCTTACTTGAAAAATTCCAACATCGAATAGTAAACAACGAATACAAATGAAAGTATGTTATTGAAACTTACTCGTTAATGATGAATGACAGAACCGAAGGTCCACTTGCGGGTGCAGGACTTGAACCCTACAAAGTGAAAAAAACAAATCCAACTACCAATGTAGGACCCCAAAATTGCAAAGTATAAGCAAACAAAAGCAAGCAACAAGCAACAAACCAGTGACAAAGCACAAATAGGTCGAATTGCAGGTGCAGGACCTCAAACTTGTAAAGTTGAACCAAACAACAACCGACAAACCAACGAACCAGTGAACAAGCAACAACCAGTGAACCAGTGAACAATATATGTATCTTCAATGATGACCAAATTTAATTACAAGCATAGAAGAAATCTGAAACATATGATGGCCATGCAAGTGGAAATAATTAAACATTCTTACTTGCAAACTAAAAATAGTAAACAACAAAGAACAAATACAAATGAAACTATGGTATCAAAACTTACTTGGCAATGATGAACGATAGATGTGCAGGTCGAATTGTGGGTGCATGACTTGAACCCTGCAAAGTGAAGAAACAACTCCAACCATGGGTGCAAGACCCCAACCTTTGCAAAGTTGAAGCAAACAAAAGAAAGAAACAAACACCAATAGGTCCAACTATAGGTGCAAGACCTCAACCTTTCAAAGTTGAACCAAACAACAACAAGAAACAACCGATGAACCAACGAACTAGGGAACAAGAAGCAACCAACAAACCAGTAAACAATATATGTATCTTCAGTGATGACTAAATTGCATTCCAAGCATAGAAGAAGTATGAAACATATGATGGCTATGCGAGTGGCGGTGGAAAACAATATTTTCCAAATTCACTTCAACATTGTATGGAAAAATACGAGGAAAAATGTACTGTGAGAATCCTATGTATGTAAACATTTAAGGTTGTCAGGCATGTTTAAGGGCCTTGCACTATGAAAACATTTAAGATGGCAGGCCTGTTTAAGGGCCTCGCGCTATGTAAACATTTAAGCTTCCAGGCCTAGTCAAGTACCTCAAAAAGAGTGTCAATGCTCAAAACTTTTGGTATGTAAACATTTCAATACAAATAGAAACTTTGGCAGGGGATAATAAGGTCCTACTTCTAGATTTAAAACATTTATATGTTATATTAGTTGCATAATACAAAATTTAGTCAAATAAATTTATTATTGTATAATTTTATGGATGATATAGATATTGACATCTTTATAAATATAGACTTTTTAGATCGCAAATTAACTTACAACTTAGGTTGACACAGAGTATGGCTCATGGATCTGTTCTCAACATATTCTCAAAATACATTAGAATGAACGACTTTAAAACAAAGATGTAGTTTGTTGGTGATAATTTTAGATCCAGGGTTTTGAACTTAGCATTAACATTGGCATATTCAATAATCAGTTATGAATAAGGTCTCGCTCAATATGCTAATGAAAATCACTTAAACAAGATTCAATCATAAAGAAAACAAAATATGAACATGTACAACGTCTAACATACATTCCATTATATAGTCACATCAATATACTTAGAAAATAAAACGGGGGCAACCAATGCACAGTCTTTCTCATTTGGTCCATTAAAAAAGTTCATACAATAGTCTAGGGATTAAAACTATATTTTCCCTTTCCTTTCTCTCAAACAAAATTCATAGCTTGACCTTGATAGAACCATTATCCAACCATATAACAACCAAAAACCAACCATTTTCCCTCTGATTACATTCCCTTAGATACGTATCAATATAATTACAAATTAGTTACAATCCTAACCACCTCCAATAAAACCTTCTATCCCAAGGATAAACAAATGCACTAACTCTAAGAATAATTACAATCGGAGAGAGTAGACTAAAGGATGCACATAGCCTTAAAATGGGGTGCATAGGCCCAAAATGGGATACACAAAAGAAAACTACATAAGAGGGTCCCAACAAACCCCCAACACCCCAAAAGGAGTGCATAAAACACATTTCTTCAAGTTCAATGAAATCTACAATTGTTTTCATTTGTCCAACATTAGTCACAATACTTGTAAATGGTTCTTATGTAATCATAGCAGTGTTCAATCATCCAAATAAAACCTCCAAAAAATTGTGCATGAATTATTTAAAGGTAGTAACCACAATCTTTGAGAACACGAGGTGCATTCTTTAGTCTAAAATGCATTACATTGTAAGTGAAAGATCCCCATTTAGTTGCAAAGGTTGTTTTAGTCTCGTCTTCTTCTACCATTTTGATACATATTATATTGAGAACGGCATGAAGGCAGAGATATAACAAGGAAATACATATAGATATTGCGATAAACACAGTACTACAGTTAAACTCATATTCTATTAATGATTGTTTGGAATACAAAATACTGTAAAATGTAAACCACACAAGCTAGATAGAATAGTGGTAGCTTATCTTTGAAGAGAGAGATGTGTCATATACTCTCATTTGCAAGAAGTTGATTACAAAGAGACCAAACTAGCCTTTTAACATAAAGCATCAATGAGAAAACCCTGAACATCCAAAACCCTAACCCTAGAAGATGAAACGCCAAAAGGTTTGTGGGCTCTGATGTTGTTAGTTGATACGCCAACTTCCCTGGCATGAAAATTTTTCATACGATATCCATTTGGGGTGCTTGGTACCCCATCATAAAGGTCTATTGAAGGAGTACACATTCCATTTAGCCTAGCATCTGCCTTCGGTTACATGTTAGGCATTGTTGCGCCAAAAAACGTCGTTTACGACCTCAAAACGGCCCCAAAAGTTTGGGATCTGAAAAACTGTAGAAAAACCACCAAGATGTGGAACCATTCTGAGTTAGTGGAATAGGTGGGTGGCCTCCAATATCCACCTGGATCAAGTTCTAACTTGATGGTACCCTAAAAATCCATCAATGAATGAGTAAGCCTCTCTCCCTCCCACATTCTCTAAGACCTCATTAGTAAAAGATGTGGGAAAGGGGTCATGGACACAAGTTTCATTTAGTGATATGAGATCCACACATACTCTTATTTCTCTTTTCTTCTTGTTTAGAATCACCATAGGGTTGATCTAGTTTGATTTGTCTATGGGGAAAAGTATGCCCGTGGAGAGCATTTTGTCCAATTCTTGCTTAAATTTCTCCTTATAATTTATATTCAATTGATATGTCCACTTCCTTATAGGTTTAGAATTATATTTTATTTGAACCTTTATTTCTCCTAGGGACCCTACAATCTCTTTCATCTCCTCAAAGATTTTTGGGAACATATCTTCATATTCCTTCAACAAATCAACTATCCATGTGATCATCTCCTAGTTCCAGTAGTCTCCTACAATCACCATATTTGATTTCGACTTTGTCCCTATATTCCATTTTTTCATTTTCAAAGGTTGTTTATAGTAGGGAGTATTACTCTCAGGATCTTTTCCTTTACTTTCCCTCTCTCCAAATGATTTTTTAAATTGTATATTCCTTAAATCCTCCTCCTCTATTGGGTCTTCCTCAATTCATTTCCAACAATTTGTGGGTTCCTTTAGTTTCTCCAACATTTTATGATATGCATATACCATTCTTTGTGCTAGATTTAAGTGCACAACTTTGTCACAAAAGATAAAATGTTTGCTCTCCTTCAGAATTATAGATAGTGTGGGATAATATGAAGTGAATTTGAACGTAGCTAGAATTTCTTCTACATACCGTCCCAATATTTGGTTTGTCTTCCACTTTCCTCTTGTATATACCAACTCCTAGGGACAATATCTAATGTGTGAATGAACCTATGTAACCACTCCTCTGCTAGGAAATTACTTTCCTTCCACCTCCTTTGGAAAAACCAAATATGTTCCTCATGATCCTTTGTACCTTTATATTTTTTTTCTATTTCTACTTTATGAGATGGATGAAATCTTAGTTGCATACTCAGCAACATATGTGCCCAACTCTGTAATTTTTCTTTGTATGCAGTAACAAATGCATAGGGGTTTCCTTTACAACTATGCCCATCTCTAGTATCCCCTATTCTTCTAATTCTCTCTCTTACATCAAATATAGAAATGTATTGACTAGTTCTCTTCCATCACATTTAGAGGGGCCACACATTTTTTTCCTTATCCAACACACAAAATTTTCCACATATGTGCATCTTTTTCTTGACATCTCATAACCTCTTGTTTTCCACCTTCCCATGACATATTTTGAATCTATGTTGTATGAGTAGATACTCCAATTAAATTCACCATCTATTATTGGATTTATATAATCTTCCTTTGTTGTGGTGATATTATAATTGTGCTCTATCACTTTGCATGGTACATCATCATTTATTGGGTTTATATCTCTCTCCTTTAGTGGGGTCCAAATGGGAAACTACCTAAATTTCCTCTTTCTTGAATGACATCCTTCTATGTTTCAGATTCAAGTTCACATTATTATCAAACAATCGATATATCCCCAATAGTGTTGGGTAGGGGTCCTTCTCATCCATGATCTCAATCAATTTGAAGTCAACTATAGTATTTACCCCATCTATATTTACTTATATGTATTTGGATCTTCTGATTGGGAAAATCATGTATTGGTTAGCTAATATGAGCTAGATGGTTGACCAAATCAACTTTGGTTTTCCCATCAACTACCAAGATTTCTTAGGAAGAATATTCACACCAAACCCCAAGTCCAACATGACATCCTTCATTTCATATCCTCTTAATTCCATCGTCATATTGAACTCCCTTCATGTTTTTCTTCTTTTATTCTCAATATGTCTTATATTTTTCTCAATGTGGAGAGATAAGATGGGCTCACCATATTCTAACATTAATATCCATTTAGATAGAATGCTTGTCAATTTTGTGGTTAATTTTTTATTGCATAACAATCATATACAATACTTTAAAAACTCACTCACCTGATTGGTAGACTCGTTCTCCAAGATCTTACTAGTCTACACCTCCTTCTTGTACTCAGGTGCATTTTGAGGAGTATCCATTGCATCATTTAGGAATTTTCTATGTATGCCTATATCAAACTTTGGTGGGGTTCGTGCAACTTTATTTATTTTTCTTACCAGTATTGCTTCTATGTCCAAACTAGTCTTTTCACCTTTGTGAGTTACCACATGTACTTGTGCAGTGTGTTCATCCTCCCTACATGGCTCGACTACCATAATGTGCACTCTCGTCTCCTCCGACGTTTTTAGTAGATCCATACATTCCTTTGTTTGATGATCTATATTGTGATAGTAGGCACAAAGTACTTGAGGCTATGTACAATGCTACACAATATGATCAAATTCACCACAATTAAAACAAGTTAGTCTTCTTCTACCTCCATATCCACCACATCTGCTTCCTATAAATCATGTAGTATCCTCATTTCCATACACTCTATAGGTTTCCATTGTGTTCTCCTTCATCAACTACACTGACTTGTAGTTTTTCACACCATGTCTTATAGATTTATAAAATTAATAGAATGTTGTGTTTGTATTTGTTTGATACTTTTGCAACATGGGATAATGAGGTGTGTCATGTACCCATTACATGTAGATTTCACACCAACCCAGCTTGGACCTCGTTGGAAATTGGTTTCATGTTCCCATGCTCATATACTTACTTGTCACTCTAAATTCATTTCTATAATGTCCCTTTGTCCTACACATAGTGCACCAGACATTATTGCACATTTCTTTTCCCTTGGATAAATCCTGCAATTTTTTGATACCACAATGAGTTCACTTTGGATCTGTGTCATTCCTAGTGAAGGCTCACCACCTCCAAGTGTAGATTCCAGTTGTATAACAATCTTCAATGCCTTTTATTATGTGGTGATTTTCTGTTGTGTGAGGGGAACAAGGACACGAGGAAACAATCCAACAATAAACCATCCCTATGTTGAAGTTATTGTCTTCTACAACATATCTTACCCAACATATATTTAAACCTCTAGTCATAGTCCCAGACAATTTCTCCCATTTTTTTTCTCTATCTCCTTGAGCTCTACTATGCACTTTTTTTCTAATTTATTTCTCTGTAACTCTTTAATTACATCATTCTTTATCTCATCAAAGGTCCTTGTTTGGTTCTGGGAGGCACTGGACTTATACTTCATATACCATTGAAGTGCACCATATCTAAATGTGGTCTCCAACTATAGGATCTTCACTGCATCATCCATGGTCCTATTAATTTTCCATATGGCCTTACATATAAAGAAAATATTTTTTGCACCATCCTTCCTGATCCTATGGAACATAGTCAGTCTTAGTGTTGGGTCATTCTTCCTTCTATTCTATCTTGAATTATATTTCTCACTTCTGACTCTACTAAACTCTCTTCTATTAATAGTGCACACATGGGGGGTGGGTTAAAGAGGGGATTATACTATATAACCTATCGAACTTCTCTAGGTACAAAAGATGCCTTCAATATTATGTGTTGCAATAGGCCTACTATCGCTAAAGTATATTCACCCTCATTGAAGTATATCGACTAATTGAAAAGTCACTTTGAACTTCATCTATGACTTCACCACTTCTAACCAATTATGGGATCCAAAATTCTCTTCATCCCCTCTAATGTCACCTCCTTTGTTGTGAGATAAGGACACTTCCCCTTGCACATTTCCCTCCTATAGTGTCTATCTCTCTTATACATGCATCTCTTGTGCAGTATCTGTAATAATATATTATTCTAGTCTCTCTCTCCTCGCTTTCCTACTTACTCTACTTCTATTTTTTTCCATGCCTTCTCCCCTTTTCATGGTACTATCATATTGGAACTTCCAAAATACCTCCCATACCACATTTCATTTCTCATATTTGTTTGCTCTTGCTTTTCTCTGGGCCTTTGAATCCATCTTCCTTTTCTTTTATATTTTCACCTCATCTCCTTCTCATTCATCACCCCCCATCACAAGGGACTTATGTTGCCATGTTATTAGGCCTCATCTACATCAACCCTATCTCTAAGAACAACAATTTGATTCACAATGGTATTTCTTCTAATGGTCTACTAGAGAAAATGTGAGGGGATTAATTCTCCCCATAGGCTAATTATCCATGCTTTTTCCAGAATAAGATTCACTAATTTCCATTTTTTTCTTAAATTATTTTCCCAAATTCTATAGGATAAAAGTATTTTATTAAAAAAATCACCAACATTTTCTAGAAACTATATAATTTTTTAAAAATTTGAATATTTTTACAAAAATATTGCCAAACATTTTATGGTTGGCATTTTAAGAATTAGTAAGTTTCACCAATGTTTCTACTCATTAAGATAAGAGTTAATCCTTATTATTTTCCATGTGGTATAACTCTCATACCAACCTTAAATTCTCATTCAGTAATGGTAAAAGAGGCGTTTTATTCTATATCCAACTCCACAATGCACCCTTCTTTGACTCTAGTAAACCATAAATCAATTGCTTCAATCCATTTGTTGTCTAGAGTTTTTAATCTTTCAATGGTCACACGTTCCCACACTATTGGTTCTTGAGAACATATTAAGGTATTAATATCTTATTTCCCTCCTATCCATTCATGTAGTAAAATGGGGAAATTCAACAAAAAATATTTCATGTTTGTCAGAATACAAGTACTTTTCTTTCCCATGGTTTAGGGTTGATATGCTACAAATTCTGAGTTTCTTTATGGGTGAACTCAATTTCCTTATCGATCATCCAATTTTGTATCTCCCTTTGTGATGGATTCCATGGAATAGCCACACTTCCTCCAATACATTTTTCTTATCCTGACAACAAAACTGATTGTTAGGGGTGGTAGGTTGGGGGGGGAGTATTCATGACCACATAGGAAGAAATGTAGTCCATTATGATTTGGGGCTTGGAAATGTATTTAACAAGCTCACAAAGGCCTATTAATTATGGCGTGGTCTCATCATTGCCAAGGAAGAAGGGATTATAACCTTGATAGTGCTTGGTGATTCAATGTTGGTAATTAGAGCAGTGAAGGATCAAGCCAATCCAGGGAGGACAAAAATAAGTTCACTCATTCATGGAATTAAGATGATCATTCCATATTTCAATAAAATATCATTTTACCATAGAAAAAGGGAGCTCAACGATGAAGTAGACTATTGGTCCAAGGTGGCCTTGTCCATGGATCCTTGTTCCATAACAAAAAATGGGGTTCCAAGCTTCACCCCTATACCTTAATTAATCAAATGGTGCTCAAACCAATACTCATTAACTATGCATCAACAACCGGAGGCAAATTTGGGATGAATGGCATGTGGCCTTTGTAGCTCCCACATTTGGATTTTCAATGTTTTCTTGTTTCAACTAAATTCCTTTTGGTGTGATATCCATTGATATATAGGAAAATGAAGTATTTAAGGTATCCCTAGTTCTTCCCCTCATTTAATGTAGATGGTGTCTTGAGGGCTGGAAAAACAATTTGTGAGTTTTCTCGGGTTTCAAGGGTGAAGTTTCAAAGCGAGGGCAATGATTATAAGAAGTGGTGTCCGTGGGAGGTAAATTCAAGTTGTTTCATCACATAAATGCAAGTAATTTCCTTCCTCTCGACCATGCAAGTGTTGGTTCCTAGGTTTGTATTCTCAGTGACTATTACTCTAGTTAATTTACAAGTTTTAAAAAGGAGTGGTTAGAATAGAGACTTGTTATTTATGTTAGTTTGTCAAATGGTTGAAAATCGAAATTGTTGTTGGGGGTTTTTTTGGTCTAAGTATTTTCATTTCAATTTCATTGTGAAAGGTATCCCCCTTATTATCATGGATAACTCAAAGTTGAAGGAAGCATGAGGTTTTTGCATAGGCTTGGAGAAATCACCCAAGAAAACATCAAAGCTCTCATGCTAATTTCTTCAAAAATCATAGAGTTGGAGCATGTCACACTACCCAGAATGAAAAAATAATGACTCTCATTCTCCTTCAAAATAAGCTGATCAACTCCATGAAAGTGGAATGCAATAGAATTCACTCCTCGGTTGCATATTCACAGTTGGAATCTCTCCCTCTCATTTCTAATAACTTAGGCTATGGAAATTCTCTACAAGTAGGACCAAGGGAGGAGGAAACTTTCTATTAGAACAAAGACCTTATGGATATTTAGGAACCAAGTCCCCCTCACTCGGGATATGGGTAGGAATCCCACGACAATGCTCATCCCTAAATCTATTAATGTTTTTTTGAATTTCTATTTTTTTGGGTCAGTATTTTAAGTAAGTCACAAGTGGAATCACCTGGAACTCTTGTCCTGAAGAAGTTTTAAATTTTAGTATTGTATGCATAGAAATTAGCACAATTTTGGAGTCATCTTTTAATTTTGATGAATTTACATGTTTTTAGCCTCAACACAACCCCATTTGATATGAATATAAACTTTTTGTTCTAGTTGAAAAAAAAATAATTGTTGGCAATAATTTCGTACCTAGGGTACTGAACTTAGACCAACAATAAATCCATTAACTTCGACATATTTGATATTCAATTATGAATAAGGTATCACTCTAGATGCTAATGATAATTAATGAAATATTATGTAATCATAAAAAACTATAATATGAACATGTACAACATCCAACATACATTTCATTACACGATCACATCAATATACTCTAAAAATAAAAGGGTTGAAACAACACCTAATATTTCTCATTTAGTCCATGCAATAAGTTCATACAATAGTCTAGGGCCAACAACCCTAATTTTCCTTTCCTGTCTCTCGTATATACTTCATAACTTAACCTTTATAGAACCACTATCCATCATCCAACCATCTAATAACCAACCAACCCTTTTCACTCCAATTACATTTACTTAAATACATATAAATATAGTTACAAATCAATTACAATCATAACAACCTCCAACATAGCCTTCTAT
>SNQJ01S0245893.1:0-13163 GCA_010110895.2 Picea sitchensis | reverse complement strand
GAGAATAGATAGAAAGAATAACAGTTTGAATACATTCTTTATTACCACATAAATATAGTGATTTAGTAGAATTCAAATTATCTTGAAAAGAAACCATTGTATTCAGTAGATCATTGTTTAAAATATTACAGTTGGAGTACCATAGACAAAAAACTCCACAACCCCTTGTATTGTAAACAAATCTCTAAGAAAGAGTACACATAATGTGTATGTAACCGTAGTTAAATGCATGCATGGATCTTTCAAGGAAGGACATTGAACTTGAATACCTTTTGAGGTAAGATGCTTCCTTTAACCGATTACACCAACTTGCACAACATGCAAAATAAATAAATGAGGGTTTAGTAACTATGCTAGCATTTAATTCTAGGGAAATAAAACAACAGAATAAGTCAAGGATGAAACTTAGCTTGAATCCTAATGAAAATGAGATCGCCTTTTGTTCCTTGTGAGAAAATTTGTCGACGATCTAGGTGGAGGAGGATTGGATCCAAAATCAACTAATGGGTACCCTCACAAAACAGAAAGGGACCATCATTAATTTCATATATCCATGCATATAAAATTTCACTTGCAAAATAGAGGAAGTGACAGTAAGAAAAGAAGTGAAACCAAGTATCATCGAAATAAGTTGTGCATAGATTAATAAAACATGAAGCACATAATAGTAATATACAAACCCTGTATAGAGGACCAAATAAATGGAAGAAGTCGACTATGGAAAGGTCAAAAATTAAACAAAACTACCAATTTAAACCCCTGTAACACACAGTTGGAATTTCCAATTTGGGGTAGCGATCAGAGTGAATAATTATTAATTTAATAAGCATTCTTAGAGGCGCGTAAGATGCGACCTGTGTATATTCACAGTAGATCATTAAAATTAAATAGAATTACAAGAAGGAAAATATGAAGGCTGAGTGCATAGAAATTACAGTAAGAACCCAATACATAGGTTAAAACCTAACTCTGAAAAACATGTTTAAACCCTACATTTTTCATTCTGCATACATTTAGCAGATGAGGCGGTGAATGGATACATGCTTAGGAATGGAAATTATTAAACAAGGATACTTAGTGCAGAGTGGTCGACATAGGAAAACCCTTAAACTATTTTTTTATATAATTGTATCAGATGAGAGATTAAGTAAAGGATGTTGCCGAGGTGGTCGCGAGATAAAAACCGATTTTTCCTAGCAGAGGAAACAATTTTGCAACCAGAGGATACAAAAAAATGTTGTTTTGAATGAATAAGATCTTATTAATTTTCCATTTATATACATAATGTAAATTATGAAACTTTACTACAGAGTTGTTGACGGGTGAAAATGAATGCTCGTCAACTAGAGGAGTGGATCCAGTCCGAGGTTGTCTAAATAACCCAAGCCATTTGGAATGATCCACCCCGACGGGTTTAGTGGCTCTTTTGGCGGATCTAAGTCATAGGAAAACGAAAGAAAACTAAACCAAAGGAACTAATCTAAAAAAAAAAAAAAAAAANNCAACTGCAGCAAACTATACACAAATCTAAAACATATATATAGTTTACTTACTAATATTATACAACCATAATTCTACTTAATAAAATGTTCATCTATCAACAGAATTAAATCTTAATTATATATGTACATCATTTACAAATTACAGATTTTGAATCAAAAAACCTGCGAAAATCATTCGTGAACTGTCCTATGACAACAAAGCTATTATTTTTTACTTTTTATAATATTTTATGAGAAAGAAATTAAATAAAAACTATCTAAGTTGAGCAATTAAAATGATAATCCTGACTGTAAATCTGAACTACTGAGAATTCTCGAATTTATTAACTATTTAATAACAAATAACAAACTGACCTGAAGTAAAGCTTCCTATTTGTCCTGTGTACAATAGTTGATTTAGTTGTTTGAAGTGAGGAAACCCACACCAGATTTTCTACAAGCTTCTTGTAAACAGGAAGCAACAATGCTCTTCGAATATGAATGATAGAAAAAAAAAGACATAAAATGACAACAATCTTATAATTTACAAATCATCGCAGTTAGATAAATCCCTGTGCAAATATTTGTACAGAACAGTTCAATTAACGAAGAAGATAAACCTTTATTCATTAAATTGAAACAGAGTAATTGTTGTATTAAAACTGAGATACATCAGATATGGAAAGAATTTAAATCATAACGCATCAACCTGCAACAAGTCTTGATATCTAAAGTAGTCAATAACTTGATCACAAATTAAAATGCACAAAACTTGAACGAAAGTATGAGAAATTGAAAGCTAAAGCTGTTACAAAAGATCCACTTCCATTCGAGCTTGTATAATCATAAATCCATAGTCTTTTTTCTCCCAACAGTGATGTGTTCTTTACAAAAATTAATGAGTATATAAAGGCAACAAGGTAAAACATCCCTGTGGGAATTATCAAAAACAATTTACAAAAAATCTGGGAACAATCTCCCAAGTCTTCTATTTATGCCTATGACTAACAACTTAAAACAAAACTATATCAAAAAAAGCAAGTTCTAAACTTCCATAGCATGTCCAATTTGCCATTTAAATTCGTAGGTACCTACAGGGTGACAAGAATAAACAAGTTTAGATAACGTTTTATTTGTAAAATTAACAAAAATCTAAATATTATGACTAGCTACAGAATCTCACGATTTTGTAGCTAGTCTTATTTGCAAAGAGAACCATTTTAAATCAATCCAAATGATAACAGAAGTATATTCGACCTATTAAACCAATCTTTAATTACTAATTGAAAACAAAGCAAATCATTCATGCAAAACAAACCAAAACTTTTATGCCAATTTGAAACAAACGAAATCATGGTCGATTAACCGAATGGTAACAAGGATATATGTGATCCGTCAACCAACCTTTTTATTACCAATTTGAAATAGACATAATCGTTTTGACAATTAAAAACCAACGAAATCATTTTTATGAATCAATTTCAATCGACACAGACTATAATCGATCAAACAAATCTTTTACTCAACACAAACGCCATAGTTTATGTCAATTCAAAACTTAACAAAATCATTGTTGAATCAAAACAAAACTAACATAATTGTTTTTTTTAATTCAAAACTAACAGAACTATATCAAACCAAACTTTGATACGAATCCAACGCATATACAAACGACTATGCTAATTCAAGGCATGCACCATTGTTTCTGAATCAAACTAAACAGAAATTAATCGAACTAACTCAGGGCCGACACAATCATTATACTAATTCAAGAGAAATCAAATCGTGTTAAATCGGTTCAATCAAAACATAACTATACTATTTTAGCAAACAAATCTTCAATGCAAACATAATTCAAAACGAAATCAAAATAACAAGATCAATTTTTAATCTATTTGAACAAATAGAACTAAATGGGAGCGAACACAATCGGCTAACCAAATCATTCAAAATCGATGTTGAAATAATCATACATGGTGTGTAGAAAAATGATTCGGTCAAGATAACCTTGAGTTGACAAAGGCCGTAGATGCCTGAACATTTCTGAAGACAATTGAACCCGTAGTCTTTTGCTTCTTCTCGTTGGCTTGTAGCCTGTCGTTCTCTTTTGACATCACAGTAACTCGTTCCTCTAATGATTTAATCTTAGATTGCAACAGGGTAACATCGGTGTAATAACGTTCAAGCCAAGAATTGCATTGAGTACACAGTGATTGATCCGACCTTGGCATTACAGGCGAGGGCTCTTTCAAGTTACCAGGGGTTCCACTGTGAAGCTTAATTCCTGGGAAGTTAGGGTCATTCTTGAGGCACGGGGGTAGGTTGGAAACATAGTCATAGGGTTCCATAGAACATAGGCCATGAGAGTAAGGGTATTCCTCGGCCAAGAAGCGTTCAATTTCAGAGTCTCAATCCTCTCTCAAGACAATAGGCTTCTGGTCAGTGCTCTGTTTGGGCTTGTTCCGAGGACATCTAGATATCCATTGTGCATTTTTCTTTCCCTTACTATTGACACTAGTATCACCTTTTCCTTTCTTCCTTACAGGAATTTTAACGGTCTTAGTATTATATTTAGCACATAGGTCGGCCATGGTATCAGGTAGGTCAATGTCGGGGAAATTCGAGGGTTTGACAGGGGGTCGAAGGGTAGGAGGTAGCATAGCAGGCCCAACCAGGGTTTCAGTGACTACAGTCTTATCCACTTGAACACACTTGGGAGTGGAAAAACCATTCCTTGATAGGAAGGCTTGCCAACAGTCACCACTAAGATTCAAATGATGAACGATAATGACTTTGATTAAGCAGTGATGGAAAAGGTTGCTATCAGCCTTCTCACGCTTAAATCGTTTGGACATTTTGTAAATACTGCATAGGAGATAGTGCAGCATATTCAGAGGGTAGTCTATAAAATTCATAAGCAACCTAAGATGATAAAGAAACACTAACCCATAACTATCTTCGCAAGTTACAAATTGTTTAACAATTGCTAATAGATCATGCCATCTGGTCTTGAGGGAAGTGACATGCATACCTCTATCACAACTAACAATTTTCCTTGATGTGAATAAGAGCAGCCATGGCACCTCATCCACTTTTGAATTCTTAAACCACCTCTACCCTTTAGCTGGTAAGCCTATAGCTGAGCTGAGGAATTCCTCATTTAGCTCGAGTTGTATATCTCTGACCTTAGCCCTGCATCTGTTGAAGGTGAGGGAAAACTGTTGGGCGACCGAAAGGTTGAAACCCTCCAACTTTTGGATAAAAATCAACCAACCACTATTCTCCAAATCCTCACGAGCATTGTCAAATAGTAGGAGGGTTTGGATGCCATTAGGTTCTATGCACACCACAGGTGCCATAGGAGAGAGTACACAGTGAGTAGGGTAAACAGAATGGGGTTTGGACAGGGTATACGCAGGACCGCAAGCTCACAGATTTCCCCAAAAGAACATAGGTAACCCAGGATAGAAGGCAGGCATTAATGCCTAAGTGTGCGAGGGTGGTGGAACAAAATAGACCCATGCAAAACATTCATACCGAATGTACAATCGATGGCGCTATGGTGATCACTATTGCAAATGTGTTAAAAGCAATGCCAATCAAACAATTATTGAAACCTATGGTAAGTCGACCCAAATATTTGCACAAGCAATAGTGTTTGTATGATTTAAAACAAAATAATGTTTTGAATATAGCACCAAGGATTTGATCATAAAATGTATTATTTGTATGAAACCATTGCACCAAAGGTTTAATCATAATGTTAATGCATTCTCAACAAACCATTGCACCAAGGAATTTGAGGAAAGACAATAGACATCAAACCACCATTGTATCAAGGATTCCATCACAATCACTAGAATACCATTGCATCACGATCTTGTAAAATGAGGTCATATTAACAGAAAATGTAAAGTGGGTAAAAATTTGGTGTCTTGCCAACTGTGTGACCATCATTGAGTGAAATGAGCACATAAACAAGACTAACCATAATAATCCAGTGGGGATTTTAATGCTATTGACACGACTTCGAACCAAGGTTTTCACGCTTGCAGTCGTGAAAACAAAAGGCAAGTGTGCTAATGAGCAAGATAAAAATGATGTATTATTCAAAAGATTGCGATGAGAATCAAGGGTTTCGAAACACTTGTGTAGGAAGCTTATAAAGATAGGATAAAAATGCGAAATGGCTGCCAACAATGGCGACACACTGGTAGAACCAGTTATCTCTGTCCAAAGAACAAATTCAGATTATGATAATGAGAATAATTCTAACTCAAAAACAACCATAAAATTGTTTAAACACCATTAATAATCAAATATAACAGTAGTTCTTAAAGGATGAAAACTGATAACAGTCTTAAGACAACCGAGCCACGATATTAAAGATAAAATCTCCAATACTGTTGAGAGAGCCACTGCTGCCAACAGTCGTCCATAGCCTCGACAAGGTTGCCATTTAACCCACTTTGATATTTGTATCCTGCCAAGAAGTTCCAGATCAGAATAAAGGACATTTTAAGGTCAAGAGATTTCATACTTATGAATTTTCATATACCCGACATTGCTTCGCTGCCAGCGGGCCTATTCAGTACCCCGACGAAGTTGTCTTGGCGTCATGCATGCATTTACCCACTACCAACAGACCTGTTCAACATCCCGACGGGTTTACAAGCACTTCCCACAGCTCTTTAATGATTTATTTGGTTTTTTAAAGATATATAATTGAGTGGGGTGACGCTGAAAATTATGATATTTTAGACATATTTTTATTTTTTTTATAGACCTCAACAGAATTTTTTAAAACTATCCTTCATTAAGATCTAGAGATGGTTTGTTTACAAAACCGTCCTTCTAAGGCAAGGAGACATCTTCTGAGTCATTCCCTTAAGGAACAGGGACAGCGTAAGAATATAATAGATGATCGTGACAGGCTTTACTCACAAATCGAAATCAATTAACTTCTTTCAAACAACAGTCTTTTCTCAATACAGATGTAAATTTTAGAAGTATATAATTGATGTTTAGACAATTTTTCAGTCATTTTGGTGAAAGAATTTTTTGTTTTCTTTTTTTGAACAATTACAAAATTCAGGTATGTGTATTTCCAAAAACTGATAAGAGCAAAGGAAAAATCAAAACCAAAACAATAAAAGAAAAGCAAACAAAAGAAAAATATTTACATAGTATACATAGGGTTGTCATCAAGTGAAATATATTTTCAAAGCTTGGTCATTCACCGGATAGGTGTCTGACTATCCCTCTAGGCTCTGTAATTGGAAAGAGCTTGGACCCAATTTCTCAGCAATTAAAAACGGTCCAAGCCATAAGTTCTGAAACTTCGTGTGTTCTCCCTTTCCCTCATGCAGTTTGTCCCATTTCAAGACAATGTCACCTACTTCAAAGTTCCTATCGGAGGCAGAGTTGGAATCAAACCAGCTTTTGGCCACTAGTTGATGTTGATCTAACTCACGTTTAGCTTGAGCTCTTACCTCTTCTAGTTTCATTAAGGCGTTCATTCGGTTCTCCAAAGGGGGGCAATATTCTTCTTGTATTTGTTGTGATAGTTGTAGTGAGGGAAGAAGAATATGTGGTGGCATAATTGCTTCTCTTCCATAGACGAGAAAGAAGGGAGAGTTACCTACAACAGTATTTGGTGTTACCCTATCATCCCAGATTGCGTTTAACAATGCATTATGCCAGCTTTTGTGATTTTCAGATACCGTTCTCTTGATGATTTTAATCAGATTCTTATTTGTATATTCTGCCAATCCATTGCCCTCGGGGTAGTAGCTGGCATAATACTTCAATTTAATTCCTTTTTCTAGAGAGAACTGACTCATCTCAAGAGACGAAAAATAAGAAGCGTTATCGGATACTAAACAGTGAGGGATACCAAAACGAGTAATAATATTTGAATTTAAAAAGACAATTACCTGACTGGTATTCACAGTTCTTAATGCGGCAGCTTCAAACCACCTCGTGAAGTAATCTGTGGTTGTTATGATAAACTTATGTTTCTTTAAGGATGGTGGATTGATTGGACCTATAATATCAAGGCCCCACTGCTAAAAGTGGGAGTCTACTGAGACAGACTGCAAAGGAAAGGCTCGTTTCTGTAACCGTCTGGATGCTTTTTGACAAATAATACACTTACGAAACAAGGCATGGGCGTCTCTAAAAAGTGTGGGCCAGTAATAACTGGCTCTCAAAACTTTATGGGCAGTGGTGTCACCACCAAAATGCCCACTAGATTCTCCTGCATGCAACTCTAGTAAGAATTTTTCTGCTTCATCTTTCTCAAGACAACGCATTAGTACTCCATCAAAATTTTGACGAAAAAGAATACCATTAATCAAATTAAAGGAGGCATATTTTAATCTTAATGCTCTTATTTTATTGGGATCCAGGTGACGGGGGACTGACCCATGTTCAAGACAAAATTTTATATCGTCATACCATGGACTGACAGAGTTTTGTGCACAGCAGATTGCATTTTGATTGTGTTGTTCTGGGTTTGACATATCATTTTTTTCTTTCTTCCCTACTGTTGAGTCAAAAAATAACTTGCATAACCCTTGGCCTCTCACTATCTGAGCTGTGGTAATTTCTATGTCGTACTCCTGTAAGGAGGTAACCCAGTTCGCCCTCTTTTCACCTAATTCTTTCTGCACTAACAAATTCCTGACGACTGGGTAAGGGACAATAATTTTTGTCATAGATTTCAAAAGATAAGACCGGAAGTGTTTGACTAATTTGAAAATAGCGTAGGCTTGTTGATCTATCGCTGGGTAATTAAGTTTCACTCCTTTGAAATCAGAGCTCATAAAGACAATGGGTACTTCATTGTTTTCAACGTTCTTTTGAGTTAGGACAACAACGTAGGAACGGTCAGAAAAAAATGTGTAAAGTGTGAAGTCTTGCGAAAAGTCAAGGCTAGTCAGAGAAGGAGCATCTCTTATGGACTTTTTTATTGAATTGAAAGCTTGATTTTCTAAGGGTCCCAAATGATATTGCGCGTATTTCTTAATTAAATTCTGTAAAGGTATGACCATTTCGGAGAAACTAGGGACAAATCTCCTAACAAAGTTTATCTGGCCTAAGAAAGACTGCATAGACATTTTGGATGGGGGAGGGGGATGTTTCGAGATGAATTGAGTTCTTTCAGGGTCGATAATCATCCCATTGCTTGACACAATGAATCCTAAGAGTTTACCTTATTCTACTGTGAAGATAGATTTTTTAGGATTTAAGGAAATGCCGTATTTATGACATCGTTGTAGAACGGCTCTTAAATGATCTAGATGATCGGTTTTGTTTTTCGAAAATATAGTGACATCATCTAAGTAAACTACAACGGAATGATTGATTAAGCCTCGAAAAATGATGTCCATTGCTTTCTAGAATGTGGCACCAGCATTAATCAATCCAAAGGGCATTTTCCTGTAAGCGTAGGTGCCCCATGGAGTGCGAAAGGTAGTTTTGAGTTGGTCTAAAGGAGACAAAGGACTTGGTTGTACCCTAAAAAACCATCCAATAAGGATAGTCTCTCAGAACCAGATACCTGTTGAAGGATATGTTCCATGGGTGAGACAGGGTAGTAGTCTTTATCAGACGCTCTATTAAGGTTTCGGAAATCGACGCATGGTCAGATTTCCGCACTTTTCTTCCGGATAGGGACAAGGTTAGAAACCCTATGGGTGTACCTAACTGGGAAAATTATCTTAGCATTTAGGAGTTTATTTAATTCTTTTTTAACGGTCGGTTCGATCTTAGAGTGCATTTTTCTTAGCTTTTGTTGAAAGGGTAAGGTTTGGGGTTTCATAGGAATGATGTGTTGTATGATGTTAGGGTTGAAAGTTTTAAGGTCATCATATGTCCACGCAAAAAAATCTTTAAATTTCTTAAACAATCTAATAAATGCAGATTTTTCTTGCTCACAACACCCGAACCCTAAATTAATGCACTGTGGATTGTCATTAGGTCCCAAGTTTACTTTTTCATATGATAAAGAGGAACTATTGGTTTTACAATTAACCGATTTTTTGAATTTATCTTGAAGATCGTAAAATATTTCTAATCTAACTACAGACTTAGGGATCGAATTTACCATGTCCAATGAAGATTCAGGAGATCTCAGATCTGGTATTACCATGAAATCGTGCAAATTGCCATCATGAGTGCATTCGTCGATCACCGCACCTTGAAAAGTTTCTTCCATATGCAGGAAGCTAATAATCTGTTGATCATCATCGAAGACTCTCCAATTCGTGATGTTGTTGAGAACCGATGGCCTCAACAACAGTTCGACGAAGAATGCATTCGGGGACAAGCCTTTTGCAGGAAAGAGTTTGGAAGCTACGTCAGCTAGTAGATCAGCTTCAGAATTATTCAATCTCAGAATAGAATTTATATTGAAAGCAGAAAACTTATTCATTAAATTCCATACCTCGGATTGGTAGCTTTTAAGATGTGGAGACAGACAATGGATAGAATATCTTACCTGTCTAACCACGATTTTGGAATCGCCGAAGACAGTCAAATTTTGAATGTTCATATCTAAAGATTTTCTGAGGCCCTGCAGTAAAGCCTCATATTCCGTTGTGTTATTAGTACAATCAAATTCTAGCCTACATGCGATCGGGGTTTTGTTACCTGCCAGATCAATAATAACGCAGCCTGCACCTGCTCCTTCCTTGGACTTTGACCCGTCAAAGTAAAGAGACCAGATTTGGTTTTTATCGGGTGCATGAGACCACTGTGTAGAATTTGTTGGTTGCACATATGCTACAATCTCGGACTGTTGTTCTGGGTTGGTAATAGCTGAAGTCTCGGCCATGAAATTGCCGAAAAAGGTATCCATCCCTTGTATTTCGGGTGAATCGACAGAAGGTGTAAATGGTTCATTGGGATCGTTTAAATCTGTGACTGTGAGCTTTAGGTAGCGTTCACGATTTACCTTGATTTTGTTGGGCTTTCCATTCACGGGTAGCCACAGGTGAGACCAATCTATCGCGAACATGGATGATTTCAAGGGCTAAATTTCTCTCATGGGCTAATTTTCCATGGTTTTTCCAAAAATGAGATTCACTATTTTAAAAATCATTCGCCCAAATTCTATAGGATAAAATTATTTTACCTTAAAAATCGCCAAAATTTTATAAAAACTATATAAAATCCTTATAAATTTGAATATTTTTAAAACAAAATTGCCAAACATTTATAGTTGGCATATGAAGGATTAGTAAGATTCGCTTAGGTTTCTACATTTTAAAACAAGTTTCCATCCTTAAAATCATCCTTGATCGTGAAATAGCCATGTAGCTGCTCCGACCAGTCTCTGCTTAGAAACAAACCATAAAATTTTGGAATATCCACAACAATAATATCAATCACTCGATGAACTTTGGGGTTAGACGATAATCTTATAAGCACATTCCTTAATTCACCTATGACTTTAACACTAGTTCGATCAAGTTGGATGATTTATAAAGTGGATGGTTCAACCTCAGCATTAATCTTCTAACATACAGACCATGGCATCACATTGGATGATTCTCCTGAATCTACCATACAATTGTGCACGTTCCTATTAAAGATTTTGAAAGTTAAAAAAAATGGAGGTACATTTTTGCGAGTACTGAGGGTGGAAGCTTGTGGCTTTTTACTCGCAGTCTCTAAAGCTAATTTATCTACATTCGTTACATTATTTATAGGAAGACTTCCTCTATCGTGAGGATCAAGATTATTCTTAGAGGAAGTCTTCTTAGGAACTTTGTTCTAAACAACCTTGTTACTTCTTGAATAACCATTTTTGCTATTCTCCGCGATATTCTGTAACATTTTTTGCAACAGAAATGGAAATTTTAATAATTCATAAACAAAAATGTTAACCCTTAACTTTTTAAGATCTTCAAATAAATCATAATCTAAGTTGGTGTTTACATGACTCTATTTAGTCTCAGCTGGTTTAGATTGCTTTGGGGGAAAAGTCGTAGTGTTTTCGAAAGAAGATTTGTTTATTGTATTACTCCTAGTATTGTAGGAATGTACCATCTCGAAGTTAGCTTGAAAGATGCTATCCGAGAAGTGTCCAAAAATGTTCGGAGAAGATTCTTCTTCTTCAACTGTCTCTTGTTCAACTACCTCCTCAGGAATCTCAGGAGGTATCAAGTTATCATGGACTTCTAGAATTGTTTGAAGGGCGAATTGTAGACTTTCTAGATTTAGGCCCTCGGTATTTGGATTAGGTCGGCTGGTGGGAAAAGGCTTCCTAAACGGTGACTTGTAAGTCCCTTTACTCGAAGAAGCTTCTTCGACCGTCCTTTTCAAATCTATAACTTGATTTGACAGTTTTTGAACGACTTTAGTTAAGTTTTCTAAATCCGAGCTTTGAGGTTGTGTTTTATTTTGAGCAGGTCTAGGGAGGATTTCAATCTTCTTTTTGGAACATGAACTAGTCTTTGTTTCGTTTCTAGTAGTGTCTTTTAAACCAAGGATGTCTTTTTCAATCTAGCTGGCCTCTTCGAAGGCCTCTAACAACGTGGATTTCTTATATCGTTTTACCCAAATGGCTATACTTTCATGCAAGGCTTTAGTATAGTATGATATGATAAGATTCTCAGCAGGCATCGAGTCCGTAAGGATTCAGTTCTTAAGTGTTAGGAATATTTGGTTAAAGTCTTTGATTTTATCTTTGGGATTCATTCTTAAACTAGAAATCTCCATGACTAGGACTTCCACGGACTTATCATCTCCAAACTTTTCTAGAAAGCGGGATTCAAACTTCTCCCAAAACACAATCGTATGGGGTTGCTGGGCAAAGTACCAAGTAGAGGCATTGCCCTCGAAAGTGTAGGGGAATAACCTACATACTATGTATTCATGCTCAACATTACAGAGTCTAATGGCTAACATAAACTTTTTAATGTGATATTCGGCGATCTGTTTAGAGTCAGGGTCAAACTTGGGAAGCCACTTTTCCAGATGTTTGGGTAAGGGATGTTGAGGCCCGGGTACGGCTACTGCATCCTGTTCAAGCTAGGGTCTGGAAGGATTGTTCTGGTTGGCCATTGGTGTAGGTGGTGTGGAAGGCTGAGAAGGGGAACTGCCTTCATCAGAAGAGTCTTCTTCAGAAGAAGAAGGAGGTGATGGAGGTGGTGAGGGTGGTATTCCATATCCTCCTGCAGCAGAAGTGAGGATTGGATCTGTAGGGTTCAAGGTGAGGTTAGTGTCTCCAAGTTGTTCTCTGATATCAGAGAAATCTAAAGGTTGTTCCAAAGGCTGATTTGGTTTCCTTAAACAGGTGAAGGAAGTATGTGTTGTTAAGAGATATTGGCGAACAATCTCTTGTACGTCACCACCTGTAGGATTTGGGGTTGTTGGTTCAACTGTGATCCGTAGATCGTCGTTTGATGTGGTTGTTGTTTGAGGGGGGATGTTGTCGTTTGAATGACTTCTTGTCACTATAGGTGAGTGGTTAGGTGGTGGAGGAGTCTTACGATCACCTCGTGCCATTAATAATTTGCAGGCCCTCCTTCTAGCGCCATTTGTTGACGGGCGAAAATGAACTCTCGTCAACTAGAGGAGTGGATCCGGTCCAGGGTTGTCTAAATAACCCAATCCATTTGGGATGATCCACCCTGACGGGTTTAGCGGCTCCGTTGGCCGATCTAAGTCCTA
>SNQJ01S0245892.1:0-13186 GCA_010110895.2 Picea sitchensis | reverse complement strand
CAACTAGGTGAATTTGTGGATTATTCTTTTTAGAAACAAAGTCAAAGGAAAATGTGAAGGTTAAAGATTTGAGATACAATGAAATATATGGAGGCAAAGAAAGGAGAAGCATACAACACATAAATTCAAAAGGGTTAAGGAAAATTGTTATATTTTTAACCAAGAAATTTTTATTGAGATTTATATGGCATCATACCCACCCTTCAACCTTGTGAATAAAGCCTTTTATGTTGCTCTAAAGTTCATTTTACTTGGATATCTTGTTGCTCTCAATACATTGACTACATCTAATGTTTTCATCATTTAAGGAAAATTCATTGTGAAGTTCCTTTGCCAAAATTAGGATGTTTAAAAGGTGTGATTTCTCATGAAATTACTCACATTCAAGTAGTGGGAAACCATCTAAATGTTGAAAAATAAAAAATAAAAACTTATTCAGAATCGGGATATGTTGAACATGGATAACAAGGGTTTTCATGGTTTTCCTAGAGGAGCATATTTGTTTACTTATGTTTATAATTAACTTTAGGAGGCTTATCCAATTCATTGTGACCTTTTGAAGTTTCTCTTTTTTCATGCTTTCTAACCATATTTTGAGGCTTTGGAAAGCATGGGGCCTATTTCAAACATAGGGAAAAGACATGCAAATCATTTTTGTGTCCTAAGTATAAAGGTGTGAAATGAAATTTATATAACTTGTTTCTAAAACATGTATGTATTTCCCTCCTCTTCGATTATTAGTGGCTTCAAGTGCTTATAAAAATTTTGGGAGTTACTAAGATTAGAGAATAAACAATTATTCACTAGTAGTTCCATGCTTGGTGTTACTTCCTCTCATTTATCAAAATTTGAAACTATTTTAGATAGTCAAGGTTACTTTCTGAATAAGGATGTGTCATGTGAACCTGTTTTGGTCTATAGTAAAATCAAACTAGAAGACTTTATGTAGAAGAGGGAGAATGTAAATCAATAGATGGTGGAAAATATTGACAACCTTTTTGTAGACTTGAATAGTATATGTAGGTGAATGGAACATATTGTAGTTCCTATGAGCTATGTCTCATAACATATTCATAAACTAAAATATTATGGCATAATATCGCAACATGTATGACAACTAATAGTGAATGGAAATCATACAAATAAAAGAAATGACATCTCGACAAGTACACCTTTGGATATTAGACGCAAGGAGATGGATGAGGAATATTCATCCAAGGTCTTGGAAGAGGATTTTCTTTGGAAACATGAAACATTATCTAAATATGTGGATTCATCTTTCTTTGAATTATATAGTGATGAAGCAGAGTCTACATCTTAGGAAGATCGAGATCCTCAAAGTGATAGTGTTCCAAATGTAATTCTTGTAGTATCAATGTTTATGTGAAAATAAATAGTATTGTTTGATAGGGGACACAAGACAACTAACATAAGCTTTGATATTGAGAGATTAAGTGAATCAAAAGATAAAGTTTCAATACTTTCATTGATTGGGAAGTTTAATGGAGGTGGGGATGTCATTGAGGCTTCAAGCATTTATGATGAAGTAGGATATCAAGCATTACTTGATTCTAGAGTGTCTTGTACAAATCGAGAATCAAGCTCATTTTTAGGACTCAACTTATTTCAGTATGCAACAAATAGAGAGACCAACTCCCTTATTTCAGATTATCAAAGAGGAACAAGTTTGCCACAGAATGATCTACACAAGAAGTCAATTTTATACCCTACAAAGTAAGCAACAACAAATCCATGGAAGAAAGCAATCCATTCTTCCATATCTCCACTTTCCATTTATCCCACAAAACAATCAAATATAATGAGATTTAAGCAATCACCAATTAAATTCTAGTAAACATGTGTATAATCAAGAGTAAAGAGGGTAAATCCTTAACATGATTGAAATGAGAGACATCCCCTTTGAGTTATCTTCCTCAATCCTCTTCAATCCTCACCTTTGTTGCCTCTTTGAAACCCTAGAAACCCTTACCACGGAGAAGAGGGAATGCCTCTTTGAAACCCTAGAAACCCTTACCACATAGAAGAGGGAATGAGGAGAGAACAAGTGAGAGAATGAAAAAGGAAAATGAAGGGGAATGAGAGGTTTTAGTCATATTATTCTCCCTTTTCTTCTAATTTTTCATTTAAGGAAAGTATTTTAGAGGGAAGGTGAGATGGGAAAAAGGAAAAATTACCTTTTTCTTGTGCTTAATGGAAGTAAAAGAAAGGAAAATTTCCATATGGGTTTAATTAAAAAGATGTAGTTTATGATGTTTTACTAAGTAATGTTTCATTTATCATCCATTGATCTTTCCTTTTTAATGATATTTAGTCGATTATAAGTTGTTTCTAAGTTGAGTTCTGTAATAAAGTTGATAGACTTTAAATTGTATTTCC
This sequence comes from Picea sitchensis, assembly GCA_010110895.2. Taxonomy (NCBI): domain Eukaryota; kingdom Viridiplantae; phylum Streptophyta; class Pinopsida; order Pinales; family Pinaceae; genus Picea; species Picea sitchensis. The sequence goes on along the minus strand of SNQJ01S0245892.1, from coordinate 10,789 downwards.
TTAAGTATGAGAAAGTTAGGCACTGAATTAAGGGGGAAAGGGGTCATGTGCAAACTAAATTAAAAGTGTGTTGTGAACCCTTTTCATGAGAAATTATGAGTTGCCCATGGATTTTTAGGAGTTGTTTCTTGCCAATTATGGTCCTTGAAGTTAATTGAATTGCATAAGTTTGTCTCTAATGAACACAATCTATTAACCCATACGTGTATATATCGTAATAATGTGTGCAATGAGTCATAGTTAAAGTTTAAAAAATTTCTTAATAATAATAATATGAGTTAAGGATAAAATGAATATTAATTCAATTTAATAAAAATTGCAATTAAGATTAAAATAAAATGGTATTGTTAAAAATGGATTACGCATCTTTCTTTGCTTGCCTAAGCATGAGGTGGTTGCCTTAGCGCTAGTAATTTTGCATGGAACTTTCCATTAAATCATAATTTTACTTGGGACCCTTATCCTTTATTTGTAATTTTGCATGGAACTTTCCATTAAATCATAATTTTACTTGGGAAAATCATAATTTTACTTAGGACCCTTATCTTCTCGATGGCATGGAAGTAAATCGGGCTTTTCTCTCCAAAGAGTAATTATCATTCATGCTTCCTTGCTTTGTGCATTTTTGGATTATGTAATTGTTCATTGGTGGACATCTAGACCAATTAATTTTTTAAATGTCCAAGCGTTTAAAGGTTTTTTAAGACTTTAACAAGGAATTCTCGAGGGCAATGGGGACGTTTTAGTTGGTATTAAATATTGACCACATTTTTAACTATAATTTCCCTCTAGAGTTTGATATGAATATTTCACTTTTATAAACTCATCTTAACTCTATAAGCAAACCAAGATCTATAGGGATGTGCAGCGAAGCACCTTGGAACCAAGAGGTGGACCAAGGGGTGCTCCCACACAGTCTACAGAAGACAAACACAATCTATGTATGATGTATTGTGATTTTGTTTGTCTTTTTCACTTAACACAGAAAGCTATGAAGGATTGGTTCCTTGGGTGCCCTGGGTGGAAAGCTTGGTAGCCAATACCATCAATTGTGTTTTGTGGATCTCATTACCAATGAAATAATAGTGAAATCTTTGGTTGACTCAGGATCCTTGGATAAATTTATGAAGACTAAGGTAGCGAAGGAGTTGGGACTTAGAGTCTCCATGTGTGGAGTTGTGATGAAGGAAATAAACTCTAAGGCAAAGGAAACATCTAGTGTTTCCTCCTTAGTTCATATTCAACTTGATAAGTGGGAAGGTCAAGATAACTTCAGAGTGATTCCTACAGATGACTTTGAGGTGACTCTTGGGCAGGAGTTCCTAAGGAGGATGCATTTGGTCCTCATGTCATGGATGGACAAGATGGCTATACTTGGTGAGTATAGGACTTGGGTTATGCACAAAAACAGAAGGAAATATGGTGGAAAGGTGCAAATTGTGTCTGCATTGAGTATGAAGAGTGAAGCAAGGAGGAATGGATTGCAAATTTATGCAGTAGTTGTTGCGAAACTTCAAGAGGATGGAGTGGGGATGCCTGTTCCACCTGAGCTCACTGACTTGTTGGGTAGCTTTGTAGACAAAATGTCGAATGAGTTGTCGAAAGTGCTCCCACCACAACGTACTGTTGACCATCGTGTAGAGCTAGAGCCTGAGCTACAGCCACTGACAAGAGGTCCTTACTGATTTTCCAGACCTGAGTCGGAAGAGTTGAAATGATAGTTGACAGAATTAATTGACGTAGGTTTCATTTTTCCATCCAGGTCATTGTATGGCACCCCAGTTCTATTATAGAAGAAGAAGGACACTTCAGAGCTAAGGATGTGTTTTGATTATCGAGCATTGAAAAAACAAATTTTGAAGAACCAATACATGTTTCCTTTAGTTGTTGATTGCTTTGAAAATTTGGACAAGGCCAAAGTCTTTTCAAATCTTGACTTGAGACATGGGTATTATCAGGTACAAATTTCATATGGATATGAGGCAAAGACAGCCATGGTGACAAAGTATGGTAGGTATGAGTTCCTAGTGATTCATTTTGGGTTGTGCAATACCCCCACAACCTTTTGCACATTGATGAATGACATGTTGCGGTCGTTTTTGGACAATTTCATTGTGGTGTATTTGGATGACTTTGTGGTGTACAACAAAAGTATGGAGGAGAAAAAGAAACATTTGGCACGGGTCTTTGAGGCACTGTGACAGAACCAGTTGTTCTTGATAAGTCTAAGTGTATTTTTGGGCAGACCGAGATACCATTCTTGGGGCATTGGATTGGTCAAGGAAGAATTTGCATGGACCCTATGAAGTTCAAGGAAATCAAAGATTGGGAAGAGCCACAGACATTTCATGACGTGAGAGTCTTCATTGGACTAACCAACTACTATATCAAGTTTGTAGAAGGCTACTCCAAGATTTTTGCACTATTGACTGACTTGTTGAAAAAGGAGAAAGCATGGAATTGGATAGAGAGGAGGAAGGCTACGTTTGGAGAGCTAAAACATAGAATTTTCACCCCTCTTATGTTGAAGATTTTAGGGTTTGAGAAATCGTTTGAAGTGCATACAGACGAATCATACTTTTCCATTAGAGGACTTCTGGCGTAGGAGGGACATTCAATTGCATTTGAGAGTAGAAAGCTCCAAGATCACAAACGAAGATACCTCGTTCTTGAGAAGGAGATGACTACAATAGTGAATTATTTGCAAACTCGAAGACACTACTTGTTGGGTAAGTCGTTTTTCATGAAGATAAACAATGTTGTGACAAGTTACTTCACAACACATCTGAATTTGTCACCCAAGCAAGCAAGATGGTGAGACTTCCTTGCATAGTTTTACATGACCATTGAGTATAGGCCAGGAAGACTAAATGTTGCCATGGGTTTCTTGAGTAGAAAGGAACAACTCGCAATCCTAGAGGAGGGGGACAAGTCTCCTACATCAGGGGGAAGTTAGATTCATGTATTGGAAAAGTTGCATGAAAATATCAAACAGGGGTTAGAGCATGATCGCACAACGAAGAACATCATGAAGCAGGTGAAGGCTGGAAAAACACAGAAGTTTTGGCTACGTGATGGATTGTTGTACTTTGGGGAACAAAGCTATGTCCCTAAGTCATCCAACCTCAGGAGGGAACTTATGAAGGAATTTCAAGACTCGCCCCAGGTTGGCCACCTAGGACAGTGGAGAACGATGGCGTTGTTGGAGCGAGAACACTTTTGGGAGTAGACGAAATAGGATCTGGAGGAGTACCTTCGCACTTGCCTTATATATCAACATGATAAGACAGACACCGGAATGAGAGTAGGATTATTGCAACCTTTATCGGTTTTGGGGAGACCATGGATGAGTTTCTCAATGGACTTCATCACATAGCTTCTGATGGTGCAGTGATACAATAGGATTTTGGTCGTGGTGGATTGATTCTCCAAGTATGTTGTCTTCCTTGCAACAAAGATGCCTTGCAACATAGAAGAAGTTGTGAAGTTGTTTTTCAAACACATAGTGAAGTATTAGGGTCTTCCTCTGAATATTGTGTCGGATAGGGATGCAAGTTTCACGAGTAAGTTTTTGACATCATTCTTCAAGCTTGTGAGGATTAAGTTGTTGAAGAGTTCAACCTACCATCCACAGAAACATGGGCAGACTGAATGAATCAATGCACTTATGGAGGACTACTTGCAGCACTATGTACTAACATATCAAATGAATTGGTTGGACTTGTTGGACATTGTCCAGTTCAGCTACAACCGGCAGAATAGTTCAAAAATGGACTACAGTCCATTCAATTTGACGAATAAACTACAACCCGCGACTCCTTATTTTGTGACATGTGGCTAATATGGAACAAATCCATCAGTCGTGGGTTTTGTGAAGAGATAGTAGGATCGGTTGGAGATAGCTTGCACACATGAATAATGCAACAGGCAGAATGAAGAAATGGGTAGATCATAGTAGGAGAGATGCAAAATTCCAAATATGAGAGTTGGTATTACTCAAGATGAGCAGAGATCAATTCCCACCACCCAAAGGGATGGCTCCATCTCTTGTGCAGGGGTATGAGGGATCGTTCAAAGTTCTTGAGAATATTGGAAACGTCACCTACATATTGGATTTTTCGTTCCACATGCGAGACATTCATCCTGTCATCCACGTTAGCCAACTGAAGTCGTGCCAAATAGACTCAGATGACCCAAGTCAAGTTGAGCCATCCAAATCACTGACATGGTCGCAGATAAGCCAGAGTTGGAGGTAGAGAAGATTTTGGTGCATCGCATCGTGGGACTGGGCAGAGGTTGAGTGCATGAGTACTTTTTCCATTGGAAGGACAAACCTGACAAAGAGGATATTTTCGAGAGATATGAGTCTTTATGGAAATATGAGGACATGATTCAGGAGTTTGACAGAGGTCGCTACGGATCGCAAGTGGTGTAGAAGTTGTCAGTATGGAAACAATTTTAGTGGGGAAGGATGTAAATCCTTTCGTAACACCCATTGAGCATGCACTCCTTGGGAAGATTCGGTGATGAGTCAGATGAAGAGCACAAGGGGAATGTGATCAGTTGGGAAAGAAATTATCTTATGGGCATGGGTGGGAGCACCTTGGAGCACGATGGTGACCTGCGAGCCGAAGGGGGAACACATCCTTCTTCCCTTGTAATGAGCGATGAAGACTTGGTTTGCATTTTGGAAATGATGAGGCAACTTGGGAGCATGCCCAAGGAGTGGGCCCATTTTCCATTAGAATCATGGGCACATCAGAGAGGTTGGACGACCCCATCAACACACCCACAGAGAGTCACGATGATCGACACAAGGAAGAGCACAATGCAAGGAGTGTGCGCCCAAGGATGGGGCATGTCGGTCCAAGATATGCAACGGTTGATAAGTGGACAAGCTCATTTGGGTGCATTGGGGCCACGAAGGGGCATGAAAATTCATTTGAGTGGGATGATTTGTGAAGGGTCATGACACACCCAAAGGATGTGACGTTTTTCTTTGGTGACCCTTAGAGTCCATATAAGAGAAAAAGATGCACAACCAAAACCACAAGTAGGCGACTAAGGAAAGAGACTTGAGGTAGTCTCAGGTTAGGCGCACAAAAGGGTTGCACCACAAGTTGAGGCAAGGAGGAGAAACAAAGGAAGTCTTGGTGTGAAAAATCCGCAAGTATGGATAGTTCTACACGACTATGCCCATCTATGTAACTGGGATAGTAGTGCCCTCTTTGTAATGTATTGTTTATGTTTTTCAATATAATAAATGAAGTCAGGTATTAAGCATCATTGGTGTCATCCGCACTATAACTATGTCTCTTGTGTTTTGCATGTTTTGTGTTGTATGCCAAAATGAATAAGTGTTAAAGAATGTTAACAAATGTCTAAGTATACAACTGAGTTTCACAGAGTAAGAGTGTGACTCATCCATAGCCTAGAACATAGTATGTGTATGCTCTAGGTGAAGATGTGTTGTCCAGGTGAAGTATCCTTGGTTGATCCAAGCTACCAAGTGAGAACCTTTGTGGTGTCGCACGTCCACGAGATGCCAAGGTTAGACTTGGGAATGACTCTTAGGGGCATGACAATAACCTTAAAGATAAGATGGAACTCTAAGAATTTAAACATTAATCTTAGTTAAACCTACAATCATATTGTATTTCCAACCATAGTATAAGTGTGCTTATGCTCTATTTGGCATAATCTTGATTGTGTGTTGGATCTTGAGATTGTATATTAGAAATTCTAGCATATTATTTAATTGCGAGGAGACATCACCTATGAATTGGGAATCAATTAAATCCCTTGCATTCAATCGAAGAAGTGCAAATCTCTTACTTTTTTCATGATAACTTCCTAACTAAGTAATTCTCCAAAGGTTTTGGATCCACAGTATCATAGTATCAAGAGTTAAAACTAATGGAAAACCTTCATAAATTAAATGAAGGGTTTCTCAACTAAATATAAGCTTTCTTAAAATAATTTTAACAAAGATAGAGTTTTAACGTATACCCCTCTCCCAATCCATGTCTTCCTACATAATAATTATATTTTATAAGATCTATTATCATTGAGTAAATTGGTGGGATGAAGAAACAATCTATAAAGGTAACGTACAAACCAAATTTAAAACTGGAAACTAGCCTTTCCAATCTAGAGAGGGCTCTATCTGAGACTTGATCTCTGATAGATAGATTGTTTTTTAACTGGTGGCTAGATTTAGATGTTTGGGATAGTTTTTTCAAGGTTTGCTGGAAAGGAGGTATAGTATCTCTAGGGCTATGGAGTCAACCCCTAAAAACAAAAGAAAACAATGTCTGGTAGGTAGAACTCCTCAGAGGAACACAAGCTAAACAAGGTGATGAACTTCAGTTTTGAGTTTGATTATGTAGGGTGAAAGAAGAGAAAAAAACACATAACAAAATCAGAGCATCATAAAGGATGAATTATGACCTTAGTTAAGAAGTTAAACARAATTTAAATCAGTTAATTCTAGAGCACCATTAGATGACTTCTAGACCTTTAATTTTCCAATTTAAACATAAGAAAGTAAGTACACAAGGAATACATACAAAGAAGAGTGCAATCTTTAGATCACCACCATTAGAATTGTTTTCATAAGGAGTTCAAGACTTATGCATTTGTATTTCTATTAGATTCAAAAAATTACATTGAAGATCAAAATGCCTATACTTCTGCCAACTCGCCCCTCTTTACATCAAAATAATCAACATATATAGAAAATTAAGGCTACACTTAGTTTCTAGGGGTCGAACTACTACATCCTAGAGTCATGGATATGGTTTCTTTCAAAGAGAACAACAACCTCTACAAGATTTACAAAAAATAGAAAATTTGATTTGCCAATCATAACATAACCAAAATATCATTTACAATCATAGATCCTTGAGAAAAATTCGACCATGTGGTTGTGATGAGTCATCAGGTTCATCTAGGGGGTACTTTGAGTCATCATGTGCACTTTTGGACGACCTTGTCACCCTTGCGTAGCGAATTCTGGTTATTGTTGCACAGGTGTTGGCTACAACGTTTGCGTAATGACTTTGCGTAGAGAATCTTCATGTTGAGGTTTCTCGTGCGAATCCAGGTGGCAGTAAAGTTTGGGAACCATGTATCTTCTTAAAAAAATGTTTTCCTTTCATCATATATCCTCCTTTTTTATCAGGTGAGCTTACAACATTTACGTAGCGAATATTCGCTACGCAAGTGTTGTGTATGACTTTTTCTTGATTAAAACAACAGACTGTGCACAACAAGAATTCACCTTGGTGAAACAAACCCTCATCAACATCAAATGTATATTTACCACATCTTTGATGATGTAAACAAAACTTGGACATGGTTCCATACCTAAAAAAGACAAAAAAATAGGGCTTCCTCACTCATATTTATGCAACTTCAACAAGGAGATATAGCTTGTACTTAGCTTCTTCATCCAATATCACTTGTATCCTTAAGGCCCTGTTTTCTTTTCTCAATGAAAAGTTTTGTCTCTTTAAATTTCCCACCTTCCTCAACAAGGTTGCATTCCTCTTTAACTTTGATTGAGCATTAGAAAGGGTTGCACATGCATTTTCTCTAGCTAGTATGCATTCTTTAAAATGTCTCATGGCTCTGTCATATGATAACCTATTTTCTTCCCTGAGCTTAATGATTTCATATTGAGCCTCTATCAACTGCTTATTCAGCCATGTTATGTTCTTTTCTCCTTCTGTGGGTGAAGTAGGATATCTTTGACTTGCTTCTTGCTTACCTTGTGGTGTTTGTTCTTCATGAGTCTTCTATGTTAGTTTCCTTTTCAATTCCATGTTCTCCTGGTAGAGTTGGGATATAATATGTTGAGCTTTCTTGAGTTGTTGTTGGATCTCTTTGACATCTGAATCTTTCTCCCCTAGTTTCACTTACTCCTCACCAATCTCCTGGGTTGCAAATTCAACAAACTATGTTGAACTATGGGTATGGGAAACCTCTTAGCAGATGAGATGGTGAGTGGTTTACTAGGAGCCTATGTCTCCTTGGGTTCATCAATGAATTGTAGTTTTCTTCTTTTCTTCAAGACTGGTTGACTAGGTGATGATTTCTCGATCTCTTTTCCTTTTCCCTTTTCAGCAGCACCTCCTCCTTTCACCCCTGAACTATTAGATGTTGATTTCTCAGTAGACAAGTGGGTATATCCTTTAGGGTCCAGGGAAATGTTTGTTGAGATCAAGAAGGAATCCTAGTCCATGTTTATCTTTCTAAGATCGTCAACCACCAACATCTTTACCAAGGAAAGGTGGAATAGGTTACTCTTTCGCTGGTCAGCTCTGGCTTGAAATCTATCTGTCATTTTTTCCAGGCTTCTATATAGGTAGAAGGGTAAGTTTAAGGGGATTTTCCCTGTAAAATGCATAAGGATCCTTATGTGGTATTGATATACCTTGTCAAACCTACCCTCATGGGTAAAGTATTTATGGATTATCCTCAAAATCTTCTCATAAGGTTCCAAAACATATTCCATTGGGATGGTGGCACCAATCTTCTGATTTATGTATTTAGGTTTGAGAAAATCAATATAAAATGAAGGATCTAAGGGCATACCTTTAAACCACTTCTCTCCATGCATAGGAATCTTTGTAGCAGTTGATATGGTATCTTCTGACACTGGAAAAGTGATCCCTATAATGGTTGTGCTGACACCATTAAAGTTCATAGAAAACTGCTTGGTCAGCTGCACATTATACTCCTGAACCTTTTCACAGAATCTCATACATCCAGCTTGTTCAAAGGAAACCATGTATGTAGGGTCTGATTTCACCAAAGTTATCCCTTTGGATTCATATCTAAAAACTTTTCCTCCCTTGTATTTCTTCTTTCCCTATGGAGTCATGGTTCTGCAATGTCTCCCTTGCAAAAGTAAATTTCAGATTGCTCAAAACAGAAGAACCTTCACGATCAGCATGCAAGCTTGCGCAGAAACTAGGATGGCTAGGGTTTAGATCAAATGAAGCAAATTTGGTTATATGAAAAGCAAATTGTTTTCAGAGGCTAACTTGCAATGGGCTCCAAGAAATCATTTTGAACGGTGATTGAAACGAATGGAGAGTGCGTAGAAAAAAAAAGAGTGACAGGTTTGTGTAGTGAATAGAAACACACAAGGTTTGTGTAGCGACTGGCAGCACACAACATTTGCATAGCGACTAGAGATTGCGTAGAAGAGAGATTTGGATCTTGTTGGAGAGGCTATGGACTATGCACAGGTCCTGATGGCGATGGAGAAAGACAAGAGGTGGCCAAGATTCATGCTTGAATGGATAAGGGACAGAATTTGAAAAGGGAAGTGGTTATCCAAATTGACAAGACGTTTCAAGGCAAGTTAGGGATTTGTGCATTGAACTTGCATAGTGGGTACACTTTTGAAGCTTGCAACAGTACAAATGACATGGAGTGTCATGTTTGTTCCTTCTCTGACTTCATGAAAGGTGATTATGAACCATAATACCTTTTGACATGACATTCACCCTAACCTATGACTCGACCTTAGCACATAATTTCCCACTTTTTAATATGACTCAAGACTTAGGAAAAAGTGGACCATTACAATTTGAACATGATGGACTTTTACACCCTTTAACCCAACTTATGACTTAACTCTCTATTACCTTTATTTGATCAATGACTTTATGAAAAACACACTTTCTATGACTTATTTAGGAATGCCTTGGTCTTCCCAAGACCAGGGCATGACTCTGAAACTTTGGACAAACCTCTAACTCTAGCTATGAAAATCATGGTGCCAACAAGATCTATATTATAATGAAGCCCATTTCCTTGACCATAATGATCTATGGATAAAGTTATTTCAACTACAACTATAAATCCATTGCCAATATATTATAAGACACATTTAACAACATATTTTTTCCTCTAAATGGTTATGCCATTTATAAATGTAAGACCTTCAGGATGAACTTGATGTTTCTTATATTGACTAGATTCACTAGTTCGTTAGATAAAAGGACAGATAACCATAAAATTGAGAAGGTTTATGTTTATGGCGATTGTATTTAATAGATAAAATGTATGTAAATATATACTAGAATGTCTACTAATGGAAAACACAAGAAAAAGAAGTATAACAATCAAGTACAACATAGAAGTCCAACTCTAAACTACAAATATGCATTGCCATCAATATAATACAATGTACACTAGAATACTATGATTGTGAGAGTGCTAGGTACTCTATAAACTAGATCACTCGAGAGAAAAATGTATAGTTGAATTTAGTGAAAAAAATAAAATAGTAGATAACAACAAAATTTAAAAGTCAGTATGAGAATGTGCAATGATCTCCAAGGATCCTATGTAATATAATTGTAGTTACAAGTAAATATTCTACTATAATTACAAACAACTACAATAAAGTTTTGACAAATACATTGGCATGCTTGATGGAATTGTTGTTATTCATCCTTCTTAGAGAGCCATTTATCATTGGATTTAATTTTCTATTGCACTTGATTATATTATGAGTTTACAGTATTGAGGAACTTTATTTAAATCATTTGGCTGCATAAATGGATTTGTGAGTTTGTAATGCCAATTCTTGTTGAGGATAATTTTTTGGAAATTAAGATAGGGATCTTCCAGATCTCTTTGAACTAGCATGTTCTTTTACTAGTAACTGAAGCTATCTTCATGCATATGTAAAAGAACCTTGTTATCTAATGTAAAGTTGGGATGGGTGTAAATTCTCATTGTTTGGTAAGAACATTTGAGACCTCAATAT
>SNQJ01S0245890.1:13174-24987 GCA_010110895.2 Picea sitchensis | reverse complement strand
TTTGCTGGGTTTTCTTCCCCTAGAGGGTTTCCCAGGATAAATGTTGTGTCTCTTGTGGATGTGTATTTCTCAGTGATCTTGTTATTATTATGCTCTTATCTTATGAAATGCAAAGAACTATAATAATGGCATAAACATTAACAAAACCTTCCTATGATATGTCCATGCAATCTAGCTGCAAATGAATTTTACATACTGTCCCAACAAAAATACAACTTCATAAAACATTAACGGTGAGCAAACTCATTGTTTGGAATTTCTTGTGCTCCCCCATGAGAAGGGGTGTTTTCTTCGACGTCCACCAGAACTACATCTTGACCCCTCTTGTGGTCATTTGATATTCCAAGGTGTGAAACTACATATGCTTGGTTAATTGAGGCCAGCTGGGAATAATGAGGAAAAACCAAAGATCTTAATTGCTAACATTCCATCTCCAAGTTGTTTATCCATTGAACAAGAATGACTATTGTCTTATCCAAATCCCCTGCTTTATCCAAAACTTGTTGAAGACTTGAACTATTGGCTTCAGCCATTTCCTCATGTCATCTGAGAATGCGTTTAACATCATTCCACAAGGGGTCCATGCTTGCCCAACTAGTAGGACAAATAAACCACCACCCACCAATTTTATCACTTCCAGAGATAACATGGAGAGGAACTAGAAAAAAAACCAAAAGAGATAGGGCTTGACCAACCAACAAGACCACTTCCAAATTTACCAACAGAGATAAGAGGAAAAGACCCAAACCAACCATGCCAAAAAACCTTAAAAACCCTCTTTCGAAAAGAGCAAAATGTGAAGGAGTGAGTGCAACAACAAGAGTGTAATTCAAATTGATAGAGATATAAGACCTGGAGAGATCGAATGATAGGATGGGAAACCTGGTGTCTTGAAGAAGTATGGATCGGTGCCAAATTGAAACCAGTAGTGAACGAAATCCACCAAAATTATCCAAGCTCCAACAACAGGATACCACAAAAGCTCCAAATGAGAAAGGAACCTGGGGCAACCAAATGAGAGAGTAAGGAACATGGGGTCTAGAAGGAGTTTGGACAAATGCCAATTTGATACCAATAGTGAACATAAACCACCAAAATTATCCAAACTCCAACAACAAGATACCACAGTTACTCCATAGTGGAACCATAGACGAAAACATTGTACCCCAAAGCCACAAGGGGGGAACTTCAAGATCGGAGCCATAACACCGTGAAATTATGTTTTGCACATACCTGAGTGTGTATGCTTATCCTCACACAAGTTCAAATAAATGCTCCTAACTGCTTCGTTGTCAAGTCGTCGTGTAGGCTATGTGAACACACGGATAATAGTTCCCATTCCTTGCCAATTGTCCATTCCTATTAAAATGTTGCTTATATGAATTAAGGGAGAGGGAGATTCCTTCTTGACCCATTGATTTTGATTATACCTTCTTCTAAACGTTTCCCTTCTTTATCCCATCGATCAACACATGAATTGTGTTTGTGCTTAACATGATACAATGAGTATTCTTCAAATTCAACTAGAAGGAAAAGTGAACGAGGCATGATATCGATAAAGATATCTTTCCCAACAATATGCTTCTTAGATATTATTTTTGGGATTAACTGCATAGTGTAAGTCATTAATCTATGACCCATATCCATGAGTATTAGTCGCAACTGACCAATCCTTCTCATGATTAGAATAGTCCACTTAGCACTCATTGCATCATGATTAGATCATTCTTGATCAATGATCTTATTACCAACATTGAATCACCCACTATGGAAAGCTTGAGGATTCCCAAATCTTTTGTTGGCCCGAGACCCACCCAAAGAGCATATGCTTCATCAATGTTATTTGAGATGCTACCTAGGCCCCAAGCATAGAAGGCCACTGAATTTTCTATGGGGTCGTGAATAATCCCCCACGCTTACCACCCTTGAGTTGATAAAAGTTGTTAGGTGGTTTCAAATCAGATATTAGCAAAGATGGATTATCGAAAAACATTTTTGGCAAAGGCATTTTATGAAGTTTGGTATTTCTTAGCATGATCACATAAGTTAGTATAAGGTTTTTGTTTCTTTTGTGATCATGTCATTTTAAATGTGAATATATAAATAAGATTGTGGGCATTGGGAGTTGTTTGGTAACTGTAAATAATGTCATTATCAAGCATCCAATATCATTCGAGTTGCAACATCATTATCACACTTATTTTATGCATGAAAAGAAACATGGCTCTCAATGTTGTGTGTTATATCACTACTAAATCTCCATTTTTTATACAAATTGTGTCTAATATAATTGACCAGAATATATCACCCATGTAATATCAACCAAGTAGCTGACTCTTCTTTTTAGAAGATTGGGTTTTGAGGAATAGTCGCAGAATGCACTTTTGACAGCCATTAATTAAAATAATCTCCCATGCAATGATCAATCCACTTACCTTTGATGGCGTCTTAGTGAGCTTTTGTGTATCTCAAAATAATTCAAGGCAAATAGTTCACATGAGATAATATAGCATAATTTCCTTTAATTTGGATGACACATAAAAAATGCAATGATCCCTATTAAAAAAAACTCCATTCAAATCAAGGAAGAAACAACAACTATTGTCAGTGTTTTCGAGCAACAAGGGTGCTTCAAACGACAAACACCTTCTCCAATCCCATGATTTCTCCACGCAACAACAAACATGAAATTTCTTGAAGGTTTGTACATCAATGGAATCCCTCGTAGCACTTGATACATTTGGGGTTAAGATGGATTTACGTTAGTTTAACAAGTAAAGCTAATGAAAGTGATTAGTTCCTATGTAACAAAATCTCCTAGATTAGACAAGTGATAACCAAAATGGATGTTCTCCTAGATTAGACAAGTGACAACCAACATGGATGCTATCCTCAACTTCAATGAGGCCTATGAAGAGCATTTAAAGCACATTCAACAAGTGTTGAGCACCCTTTGGCAACATTGGTTATAAGCCAACTTGGAGAAGTGCTAACTTGGCATTGAGATAATTCAATATAGGGTACAATGTGGATGAGTTCCATGTGCATGTGGATCCAGTCGAGATGCAATTGATCCATGATTAGCTAGCCCCAAAGAAACTGATGGATCTCCATAGATTCTTGGGCCTTGCCAAATTTTAGTGCAAGTTCACATTGGGGTTCTCTCATATTACTTGTCCCTTGAGCTAGGTGACCAAGGGTGGACCCATGGTCAAGTTTGTTTGGGTCAAGGCAGAAGAAAAAACATTAAAAAAGTTGAAGCATCACCTCTACTCAATGTTAGTGCTCATTCTACTTGATACACAACAATAGCTTGAAATTGAGATAGACATTAGTGCAATCCTCACTCAACATGGACATCCCACTACAAGGAAAACACCAATTGGTAGAGGTTTTTGTAGAACCACTTCATCCTTCTACGTTTCTAGCAGAAGTGAGTGGTCGAAGGTTTTAGCCAATGTTTTTTCATTAGTGCGCTTCTATCGTAAAACCGCATAGGTGTGCTTCCATTATAAGTGCACTGGTGTGCAACTATCCACAAGCATTGATATAAGCCAAAATATTTTATAAAAAATATTGATCATTTATTTCAAAAGAATGCATGTTAGTGTGTTTCATATATCTTAAATGTACGGATGCATATCTAGACAAGAGTATTGGTGTGCCACATACCTCTAAAAGCATCAATGCATATTGATATCAAGCACACCAAGGTAGAGTAAAAATAAATAAATTAAATACAAAACCGAAAATTCATTTCTACCATTCACTCAGTGCTTCACACCCATGCAAGCACCAATGTTCACTTTTCCTCTATAACTACCCATTGACAGGTGTCACCAATTTGCTCAATTTCTCAATTCCTTTACTTCCACATTAGAATTGTGTTCATTTTGGAAATTCCCAAATTATACAATTTTTTTCATGTTTTCTCTATGTAGCGACCATGCCTTCTCGATGGAGAAGATGCTAGGTAAATTAATTGTTGTCCTTCAATTTACATTTTTAGCGGATTGAAAACTAGAATATGGCTTTAGTTTCCTTATTTTCGATTTTTTTTTGGAAAAACTTATACTGGTGCATTTACAACATTCAACCCACACCATCTATCAATGCTTTTACAAGGTGGACCATATAGTGTTGCTCTTGTACATCATAAGTGCATTGGCTAGTTTTATATTTATTATTTAAATGTTTACTAAGTTATTTGATGCATTAATTGATGTACAAACACCTCGTTTGTAGTGCTCTAGGTTATTTAGGTGCACCAATCATTGTTCGAAACAATTTTCAAAGGTGGTAGCGTGCACATAAAAATATAAAGCATCACTATTGCATGCACAAATTTTCAATGCCTATTAATGATGCATAGTTTAGCGATGCATCCTTAGCTTTTAAGTGCGTCATGAAGTTATAAGATATATTTACATATCATTGTGCAATCTAGTGCATTAATAAATGTGTTAGTGGATCGTTAGCAATGCTTGACTTAAGTTGTATGCATTGTCAACGATGCTTGTTTTTTTTTTTCACGCGAAAAAAACAATTTCACTGTTATTCTAATTAGAATCAAATGAAACTTTCGGTTTACATAAAAAGTGTCTTCCATGAATAGGAATGCTCTTTCATCTATGACAGATTTTATATGTGTTGTTCTTTGATTACTTTGTATGTCTTAAACATCTTGTAACCTACTTGTTGTTTCTATATAGAACCATTTTATAGGTTTTGCATTTTCCCGGATCTAACAATAGATCCTTTATGAGTTTCTTCATAAAATAACCATCCGAAGGGTTCCTTGAGGGCCTTTTTGGACAATCTGTCTGATTCTTTATTGAATTGTCTATGGATGTGCATGAAATTTATCGTTTCATAGCCTTTCTTGAATGTTCTGATCTTTTCCTTCCAATGACTGAGATAATTTAGATTCAGATTGGATTTGTCATTTATCCAATCAATGGTGACCTTTGAGTCGCCTGCTACCATTAGTTTTTTAATTGACCTATGTGTGGTGATTAAAAGGATTCCCCACAGTCCCATCATCTCAACTTTCATGTTGTTCCTTGTACCTCCAGCAAAAAGTGCTTTGATAGAATGGCTGGAAGATAGTTTTTAAAAAATTCCTATGCCACAATTATTATCTGTTGAAGCATCGTCAAAGAAGCCTATAGGATTGTTGTTGAAGTAGGTAGGGTTCAATAAGACCTCTAATTTGTCTTCTTCCTCTTGGTATGGATGTTCTTTGATGGATTGAAGAGTTTTTTTGTGTATCCAGGGATCACTTATGTTCCAGTTCTCAAACAATATTTTGTTTCTTATTTCCAGATGTCCCACATAATCAGAAATGGAATGTGTCTAGAATTTGGATATTTGAAAAACCAACATTTTAAGTTTTCTTCAATGGAGGCACTTTTCCAATCGTTGTCAATTCTTATAGCTTAGAGGGCATTGTTCCAAATAAGTTGTGTGCTTTGGCAATTTATAAAAAGATGAGTGATATATTCTTCATCTTTTAAGCAGAGGGAGCGGGTTGTGGGGCCAATGCCGCCTCTTTTCTAGTAATTGAGGCCTGTTAGGATGCAATCCTCTAAGCAAATCCATATGAAGCAAATCAATTTGACTGGGAGCTTAACCGTCCATATTGCTTTGTGCCACCATTTCCCTTCCGTCAAATTTTTTGAATAGAGAATGGACTGATAAGCATACCTAACAGTTACCTTACCTGTCAAACGGTTCCACGATCAAGCTAGCTTGTCCTTTTCTGAGTTAAAATGGACGTTGCTGCTTCCCAGATTTTGGACATATCTTTCCCACTCAACGCCAAGTGTTCCATTTAATCCCAGTTGTTCGAATTCCAGCCATTGGTGGCACGTTCCTGCTGAATCGATCATTGTTGCTTGAGCTAAAGTGAAGACGTTTTGACTATATAAAGCATGTAGTAATGGAAGTGTCAGCTGGAAGGAGTCGTTGCATCCTATGAAGGGGTCGCATCCAAGGATTATACGTTGTCCTGTCCCGACCTCCCATGCCAACCACCGTTTGATTAAAGGAATAGAAAGCA
Source organism: Picea sitchensis (assembly GCA_010110895.2). Classification (NCBI taxonomy): domain Eukaryota; kingdom Viridiplantae; phylum Streptophyta; class Pinopsida; order Pinales; family Pinaceae; genus Picea; species Picea sitchensis. Next base: position 18,926 of record SNQJ01S0245890.1, on the reverse strand, counting down.
TCAAGTTTTGCCAGATAATGGAGGAGTTCTTGGTGGAGTGAACAACCTTACGCAACCAAGAGGTAATGTCAATGCCTTTTAAATACTTCTTCTTAAGAATGGTGATCCACAGGTTTGATTCAAAGAGACCTCTCCAACATGATTTAGCGGCCAACGATTGAGCAAACCAAGGGATATGTTTGATGCCCCAACCTCCTAAATGTTTAGGCTTCGCTAGATTTTGCCATTTGGTAAGGTGGAAACCAGTTCCTTTCTTACCTCCCCTCCAAATGAATCTGCTAATCAAGAGTTGAATGTGGAGGAGTACAAAGGTTGGAGCTTTCCCTAGACTGAGCCAATAGACGGGGATGCTTTGTAAAACTGAGGATTCCAGGGTAAGTCTTCCTCCCAAGGAGAGCCAGCGAAAGGTCCAATTCCCTATCCTTTTGTCAATTTTCTTGATAAGCCACATCCAGTCGCCGACTTTGTAATTGTTTGGTTTTAGAGCAAAGCCGAGGTACTTCAATCCATGGTCAAGGGATTCAATTTTTATGTTTAAATCTGAAAGGAGGAAATTCCCTAGAGCTGGGTCAATATTTTGAGTGATAAAGACAGACTTTTGGCAGTTTATTGACAGCCCTGTTGCATCACAAAACATGGAAAGGATAGATCTAAAAGTTTGTCAATGTTCTAGTTTCCCGGAGCCCATGATGAGGACATCATCAATGAACAATAGGTGTGAGATATAGGTGCTTACGACAACTTTGAGACCCTGAAAAGTTCTTGCTTCTACTACTTGAATTGTCATTATGCTAAGTGCTTCTATAACCAGTAGGAAAATCAAGGGAGACAATGGGCATCCTTGACGAAGACCCCTATGACATTTGAAGAAATCTGTGGGGGTACCATTCACAATAACTGTCGTGTTGACCGAGGTAATGCAACCCATGATCCATTTGGTGACATTCCAATCAAGTCCAATCTGGTCAAATAATAAATGGAGGAATTTTCAACTGACACTATCATAAGCTCTTTTTAAATCAAGTTTTAAGATGACTGAATCCAGCTTTCTCAACTTTGCAGAGTGGAGGCATTCTTGGGTGATGCCCACTGCGTCAAAGATCAGCCTATCCTTTAGGAAGCCAAATTGTTTAGTGGAGATACATTTGGCTAGTGTGTCTTTGAGTCGGGAAGCAATAACCTTGGAAATGACTTTGTAGGCGAAGTTGCACAAGGCTATGGGCCTGAAGTCATTAATTGTGTCAGGCTTACTGACTTTGGGGGTAAGAGTGAAGAACGTTGAGTTTAGAGCTCCCAGGATAATTTCAGTGAGGCGTGACTCTTCAACAACTCTAAGCAAGTCCAAGCCCATAATCTCAAAGAAGTTCTGAAAAAGTTCCTGAGTCCACACGTCTAGGCCAGGACTTTTATCTTTGGGCATTTGATCAATAGTGTCTTTTAGCTCGGCGAGTGTGACAGGTTTCCCTAATGTCACATTGTCGAAATCCTTGAAGAACCTTGGAACGGTCTTCAATGCTTCAAGCTGCAAATCAATATTTTCATTCTCAAAGGATTTATATTGAGTTCTAAAATGTCTGTAGGCTAGCTTATGTAACTCAAATTCAGAGGAATAAATGTTCTCTTCTGCATCATGTAGATCCCAGATACTGTTATGACTACGCCTCTGGGATGCATATTTGTGGAAAAAACTAGTGTTCTTGTCACCTTTTTCAATCCAGATCCCCCGGCTTCGGAGTCGCCAAGAAGCTTCTTCCAGTGATAAGATCTTGTTCTTCTTTTGAGTTAGTTCCTGTACAAATTAAGTTCCTCTGCATCAAATAAATGTGACGGACTGCAGGCAAACAAAGTTGAAATTTGCTTTTCAATGTGTGTCAGATCTGCAGATAAATTCTGTTTCTTGATGAGTTGCCAGTTGATGACTTTTTGCTTCAGATATTTAAGCTTTCCACAGAGTAGGAGGATGGCGGACGACTCAGTCCACTCCTGTAATTCCGCCCAAGTTTTATGAATAAGCGAAATGAAATCGGGATCATTAATCCATGTATTGTTGAACTTGAAAGGAGCCGCCGAAGGTTGGGGGTGGCCATCGATTTGCAAGCAAATCAGATGATGGTCTGAAATCTGTGAGAACTCTATCCATGTTCTGATATGAAGGTGGCCTTCAACCAGCTTGAGGCTAAGAGGAAGTGGTCAAGGCGTTTTGAAATACCATTGATCCCGGATCTTCCATTCCTCCAGGTGGGAGAGATGACAGAGGGTTGGAGATCGATGAGACCAGATCTGAAGAGGAGGGAGTCAAAAAAATCTGCCAACGGATCTGTTCTAGTAGACGCGCCCCACACTTTTTTTGCCGAGAGGGTGAAGTTGAGATCGCCCCCTAAAATCAGGTTTTCTGCATGGAGGAGACCCGAATCGAAAATTGATTGCCATAAGGGCTCCCGATCTTTGTAGGGAGCGTAGTAGTTGAAAAGATTTAAGAAAGAATTTGATGGTTTAACCCTGCCATAAGAGAGGATCCCTACAGTAGTGCCAACAGCTTGTAAGTCTGCCACGTCGGGGTTCCAGCCTGTGAGAAGGCCACCATAGTGACCAAGTGAATCAACTGCAACAGTGGACCATTGGGGAAGGCATTGCAGGAAAAGTTCTTTTGCTTTCTCGCCCAATATCATGGTTTCTTGTAGAAAGACTACATCGGGCTTAATCTTAGATAGTAACCTTTTGAAGGAAGCTAGCTTTAAGGGGCTTCCAAACCCACGGATATTGAGTGAATGGAGGAGCATTAGGTAACGGAGGTGGGCAGTTGTGGTGCTCTAAGTGCCGCAAGTGAAAGATCAATGGGGTCAGGTGTAGTGGAAGAGGTAAGATGGTGGGATGGCTCAGTTAAGTTGAAACCAGCAAGCCCACCCTTCACTGAACCTGGGGTTTTTTTGGGAGGTCTAGAGCACCCTTTTCTTATTGTGACATTGGAACGATCAAGGGGAGGGGAGGGGAAAGAGTGTGTGACAGTGAGTGGAATAGGGGAGAGTGTAGTGAGTGAGAGGGTGGGGTAGGTGCTTTGATTGTGGGAGGGGTCGATAGGGCAAGGGTGTGAGGAAGTCAAAGGGGGGGGCAGTGAGGGGAGAACAGTCAAGGCGGGGGCAGGAGGGAGAGAGGGGGGGACAAAGTCCTTAGAGGGTTAGGGATCAAGATAGGGAGGAGAAATGGGAGAGGATTTGGGAGGGGCTCTAGAGGGGAGTGAGGGGTTTGCAGGGGGAGGGACTTCTTTATTGGAACCAAGAATGAAGGAATCCATCTTGTCCATGAGAAGTTTCCAAAAATCTTCAAATATATCAAGGACCCAAGATTCATTTTCTTTTAAGTATTGTAGCTCAACTTCAGTGAGATGAACAAAGAAGGATGGGAAGAAAGCCTTCATCTTACCAAGGAAAGAATCAGTTGCCAAAGACTGAAGTGGAGCAGAGCCAGTCTGGAGCATAGAGGGGCAAGGGTGTGAAGCCTTGGTAGAATGACAGTTGTTTCTTAAGTGCCCAGTCTGCCTGCAGAAATGGCAGTAGAAGGGTTCCCTCCAGTAGTCAATGGGTTGTCTGAAGGTGTGATCACCAAGGATGATTTTAATAGAGTCTGGTAGGCCAAGTTCTAGGTCGAATTCCACTAAGACCCAAGCTACTCTTTTGTTTGTCCAGCTAAGAGAGTGGGGATTGAAGAAAATAAACTTTCCTGCTATGTTAGCAATAGCTTTCAAGACTAGAAGGGACCAAATTTCTACCCGGAGGTCAAGCATAATCATCCATAAGTTCCTTTTGGGGAAGGTAATGGTGTAGGGGTGGAAGCCCAGAGTCCATCGTTTTAGCATGAGAACACCTTTGTCTAAAATCCAAGGTGAAGCTAAGATTACCTGAAGATCCTCTTCAGAGAGAAAATGGAAGATGATCCAATGGTTGGATAGGTGGTTGACCCTCGAGCTGTAACCAAGGAGTGATTTCTAGAATTCTCGTACCCACCGGGAGAGGCGTGTGTTGTGTATCTTAATGTAGAATAAATTCCTGACAAGAGCACGCTTGGCAAGGCTTGAGATTCTACCCCTGGAAACATCCTGCCCTAGAGTGCAGACCGGAAGGGGTTGCCTCACCTTCTAGGTTTTCTGTGAGTGGTTTGAACGACCTCTGGCTCCTGAGAGCTTATTATGCCCAACTCTATTGCTAGGAAGGGGGGAGCGAGTAGGGAAAGGGGAGGGAGGGCCAGTAAAGTGGCCTAGATCGGGAGGGGATGGTCGGGGAGGAAGGCTGGGAGGGGGGAGTTCTGTAGAGCGGGGAAAAGGGAGGCGGCGTGGGGTGAGGACAACCTGATGCTTCAGGGGTCTCAGTGCAGCAGGAGAGTGGTGCCAGGGAAGACAAGAAGGAATGTTGGGGGAGATACTATAATGGGTTAGTAGATGAAGGGAGATCGACCGGAGCGGGGGCAGAGGCATTCAAAAAGGAGTTTGTAAGTTTCATCGCTTTGAAATAGCAAGTCATTTGCCCAGATATTATCCTCATCAACCCACGTAAGGTCTAATTTATCGGCCATGGGAAGTGTAGACGACTGAGGGGGCCACTGAAGGGGACCTCGTGGACAAGTTAACGGGTCAGGGAGGTGAAGTCCCAACAAGCTATGTACTGTGGGAGGCACTACATGGCGTCACAGAGTAGTCACGGAGCTCGGGAGGTGAGATGGGCATTCACCAGTGTTCAACCAGCTCAGGGAAGGTGGGTCACTGACACCCGGTGATAGTGATCCCTAACTGGGGAAGACCTATTCTGATCCCTCATTTCCCCTCCTGGCCTCAAATCGGTAATCAACGCAACGATGCTTGTTAATTAGTAGTGCAACAATATGTTAAATGTTTTTTGATACCATGTTTCCCACACTCTCCATTTCACTAATTAATGTATGCATGTAAACAATGCCAAAGACTCGTGGTGTATGAACTAATTATTTATAACACTATTAGTGTTGCTTTATTGTAATTTGGTATAATAATGCCAAGGGATGGTAGTGCTTTCTGTCGACATTTTTAATGATTTATACTATGTAAAGCATCAATTTTGAATTACATATATAATGAATCATATCATTGTTATTTTATAAATACTTTGATTTTAGATTTATATATATATATTTTCAATCAAGTTTTATTTGAACCAAACACAGACACTATGGATGTGTTAGCGACATTTCTTGTCCTAGGCACAAGAATATTCGGGTTTGCAAGTTGTATGAGGAGCACCCAAGCGCAGCATGGAAAAATCTCGTTTCAAGCTTCCAGCCAGTAAGCGAGCGAAATTATATTGACGACGGTCCAGATCCTTTCATAAGAGTAGATCAACAGTCGGTGGGAAATCGCAGATAGTAGAGTTGCACCGATATTCGCGCAAATAGATCGCGCCCATATTGTATGCAGGGAAGAATAACAGTCGTCCATCCAAGGGACGCGTGGCACGAGATCCAGTCACGTCGGCTTTTCGGCAGTCGCGAGTTCAAGGGGTGAAGGTTTTATGTCATTGTACATTTCGAAACCCCGAACCCCGAAGCGTCGATGGCGCCCAAAGTCGGGCCCGCAGTATCAAGGTGCAGTCTCAACCGTCCATCTGAAGCGAACACCTGGCGCGCGATTAGGCTCCCCGCCTTTTCACCCATCGCGGTTTCAAAGCGCAAGTAACAGCTCCCTCATATCCCCGATGCGCGAAGTAACGAGAGCGTCCAGGACCTGGGG